>JAVXUM010183713.1:0-11045 GCA_035590655.1 Pouteria glomerata
TCAATAGATTTGATTGGCGTCGTCAAATCCATATAGCTGACCCCACCTAGTGGGAAAAGGCTTAGTTTGGTTTAGTTTTGCACTATGTATTGAAGAAATAAAGTCAAAGGTAATAGAGATGAAATCTCATATATGATTTTTTTTTTTTTTAAATTATAGGCTAAAAGGACAAGGAAAAAAAATAAAATAAGAAATATTCTATGTAATTGCAACTTCGTTATATTTACAAAAGTAGTTCATAAGCATCCTTCACAGATAACATGTTACATAATATTTTAAATTATAGGCAAACTAAGACAAAAACCATTGAGCATCCTCGACAAATAACATGTTACATAATAGTTTTAAGTTATAGTTAAACTTCCTGGTAAATAATTTTTAAATAAAAAACCTTTGTCAGGTGCAGAGGGAAAATAGATCTAGTGATTTACAAATACAAAATGGCTACAACTATATATATTTTTTTTTAAATAAATCATTCTTAATGATATATTTATCATTAAAGGGCATGGTCTGTGAAGTTTGACAAACATTTCATCATTATATTACCAGATTTTCAATAGAAGTGGCTACTAAAAAAAAAAAAATAAACAATTGAAGAGGCAAACCTTGTTTGTCAAATGAGATGTGTGAGCTACTATATAGTCTGTATCGAGCAAGAACTTTTAGAGAAAATTCAACAATAGTGAAGGCTGAAGAAGCAGTGTGTAATTGTGTATATTAAAAGATGAGTATATTGTATATTTAACCATCAGAAATAGCCCTAGCATTTTAAAAGTTAAGTATATTTAATACTATATATAATTATTTATTGAAACCTAAGAATGAACACTTTAATAGTTCTCTTTCAAATTTTAAAAGTCATAGAATTTCAAAAGTAAAGTGTATTAAAAGACAAAATCATTTAATCATATATATTAAATATTAAATATTTTAATTCAGTTAATTCAATTTATTTGGTTTTAAAAATTCAAAACCATAACCTAAACCGATAACTATTATTTAAAAAAAAAAATTAATCAAACCTACTGTTGCTAAAATACTAACTAAACCAAACTTTTTAAATTTGGTTGGTACGATTTGAAAACTAAATTTTGACCAAATTGTGCACACCCCTAGTTGTTGCCATTATTTTTAATGGTATTTATTATATGTATATATATATTTGTTATCATTTTACTATTGCTCTTTAATGTAGTTTCATTATATACTTTTACTTTTTAAGGGAATTGAGCTCTTAATGAGAATTCTTCCACCATGCTACTCAAAGGAGATGTGTGAGACACTTTTACAACAATTTTTAGCAAGTTTACCCTGGAAGACAATTGCGAAATCTATTCTAGGCAACTTTTAGGGCATCTGATTTAGCTAATTTTAGGAGAGTGATGGAACAAAAAAAAATATGTTTCTTGCTGCCTATGACTGAATGATGGGAATTCCTTTGGAGTTATGGTCAAAACAAAAATTCAATCCTATTATTAAGGTAGAGCACTTGATAAATAACTTTACAAAATCATTTAATAGCTAGGTAGGTTACTTAAGGAGTAAACCAATTTTAACATTACTTGATGGCCTTGGTAGTAAGATGATGATAGGATTCGTGCCAAGTTTGTTAGGCTAGTAGATGGAATGGTATGGTAACTTAAAATACGAAGACCAAGTTGGAAAAAATTAGTCAAGACAATAGGAAATACTATGTGTTATTTACTGGTAGGGATGAGTATGAGGTGCTTGATAGATAGACAAGAAAAGTTATGCAATTGGGTAGGAAGACATGTTCTTATGTTCTTATCTAGTATCCCATATAAACATGGGGCGGCTTGTGGACTATCGAGGAGGATGGGAGTTGAGGATTTTTGTGACATTCATTTCAATAAAGCTAGGTACAAAGAGACATATGAGTGGATTATTCACCCTATTCTTGATGAGTTAATGTAGGAAGGTAAAGTGCTCAGGGATCCTATTGAACCTTCAACATTGAGAAGACTCCTAGGAAGGCCTAGAAAAAATAGGAAAAGGAAGATAAGCCCGCTGCTAATGAAATTGACCAAAGAAAATGGCACAGCGTAAAGTGTAGAATTACAGGTAGATGAGGCATAACAAGAATCCATGCCAAAGAGCTCCAATTAAGGTAAGATATTATATGCTAGCAATATAATTTGTCTAGTAATATTTTATCAATAATTTATAATTATTTTTTTTTGGAATGCAACAGAAGCGCAAAGGTACCACAAATAGTTCGACAAACAGTAGGCCCAATAAACTACAACTAGTCAAACCAATAGTAGTTGCTCCATAAGCTGGCAGATCAGTATCATTGTGAAGCCCCATATTTTAAATTTAACAAAATATGTATTATTTTGGACCGCTAATATATTTTAAACTTAAACTGAGTTGAATTATGTTGATTTTCCTAGGCTGGGTTAAGCCTAAGGTGGCATTGGGTTAGATAACTGGGCCAAGGGCCTAACCATCTTTTCTTTCCTTTTCTTTTCTTTTTTCTTCATTTTCTTCTTTTTTACTTTTTATTTTCTTTCATCTTTTATTCGGCTAACCAGAGAAGAAACAGCGAGAAGGAGAAAAGAAAGAGAAGAAAGAGATGAGAGATAGAGATTTAGGATGGAAGATTGGTTGATCTAGAGAGATCTTGACGCGGTAGTCGACGTGGTGTAGTCCGTTTTCCATGATTCGAACCGAGGAGGGAGAAATCGAGCCTTGAAGTTTGGAGAGCAAACCGAGTTTCTACATTTTCTTCGTTTCTCTTCAGATTCGAGGTAGGTAGGATTTATATTTGTATTCTAGACGTCATAAGGATCGTTTTAGTATATTTATATGCATGCTTTGGTGATCTGTGGAGAAATTTATATATATACAACTGTATGTATATACATGCATATATATGTAAAATTATTGCATATTTTTGAGTTATTTCTTAAATTGAACTTGTAGAACTGTGATATGGACATAGATGAACACTTATATATGAGTTTTTATTGATTTGGAGCTTGAATTTGGGTTGGATTTAACCCAAAAGTGGCCAAAAATGATGTTGGAGTCGTTGTGGCTCGATCTGTTACAGTCAGATGCCTATGGGTTGCTGTAGGGCACCTGTGGTTCCGTGGGGCCCCTATCGTTCTAATGGGGCACCCATGGTGCCGAGTGTGGTGTTGAATTTTCCCTAAAACACTGAAATTTGAGTTTGTAGACTAAAATATGTTGGATATTAATGTATTTTAGGTTAAATTGATGTTTGATTGCATGATTAAGCAAATCATGTGCATTGGGTTGGGGTGGCTTCATCCAGTTAATGTGATGTACATTGGTTGGCCGAGAGTGCCACCTTATGATGTGACGTGCTGAGGCACAATTTAACTATATGATAGGATCTATAATTTTGAGGAAATAAGAAAATGAGATTTTTAAATACCAGATGATCCCCAGTTGATATATATGACTAGAGTTTAGTCATGTGGAGTTGGGACGTTAATATTGAGATATAGATTATGAGATTTCTTTGGACTGTAGCTGGATACTTGCTTAGGATAAGCAGATGCTTGCCTGGGATAAGTGAATGCCTAACTAGAAGTATACCACAATTCTCTAGTGGAAGGGTCAGGAAGTGTAACATGATACCCCCGAGTCTTATACTTGTGGGGTGTAACACGGTGTGGTTGGTGACCCCGGGTGCTTGGCTGAGTGTTACCCGTCCTAGGATAAGGTTGGGGGTAGATGGAGAATTCAGGATTGCATTGGCCATTACATTACATTACACCTCATTGCATAAGATATGTATATTTGTTATTTATATTTTTGTGGAGATTGTTATGATCATGATACTATGTTGCTTATGTTCATTTGTCTACACTTGCACCGTCCTACCTACTGGGCTAGTTAACTCATCTCATCCATTTTGCAGATGATCCAGCAAGGTCATGAAGTGATCACCTTGAGTTCAGTTAACTACTGGATGGACCTAAAAAGTTTTTTTATATATTATAGATTATTGTATCTTATTTGGGCAACCCGAGTTGTGGGTCCCAGTACTTATGAAATTTGAAATTGTATAATGATGTATTATGTTACTTTTATTTAATATGAAAACAAAGGACGATTGTTAGTTGCTCTGATTATTATTATTGTTATGTGACTTGACCCTAGCACAGGTTTATTTTATATTTTTATTAGTTCCCATATTCCCATGCCATCCATCCCAGATAATTAAGTTAGGGTTGTGACAATCATCAACTCCACGAGCAAGTAGACTAGTAACAACATCTCCATGAGCAACAACAAATCAGGCACCAAGTCAAATATCAACACCTCCACTATAGCCTTTACAATAGTATGACTTTACTGTGACAACTATTCTAAGGGGTTTTTGTTCATCAGTTGTAATTATTTATAGTATTTGACTAAATGGGAATTATATTGGAACTGGTACTTTATGTTGGTATATATGGACTAGCTGGTACAAGGGTAACTTGCTTTGGTGTAGTGGTATATTAGTATAGTGCTTTGGTAAGGTTTTACTATAGCTGGAATAGGGATATGAGATCATGGTACAGTTTGGTATGGATGAGAAGTTAGGTATAAGAGCCCACTTAAGTTTCTTGAGTGGTAGGCAAGAATAAGATAAATCTTGTATATGGAAATGGCTACTATTTTTCTGAATATTCTAAATGAGAATTATGTTATATTTTTGGCAAAACTATTTTTCTGAATTCTATTGCTTTGATGTTATATTATGTTTTGGTGTTGTTTGAGATTGCAAGTATGGCATATTATGTGTTATGATTAAGCACAATTGGTATTATTAAGCAATGTGTGTTACAGTTGCAGATGCAAGTGCATGTGAATTTATTACGCAATATATGTTGCATACTTTGCTATTTTGTAGTTGGTTGAAATACTAGGAGTATAGTTTTTAGCATTTGGATTATGTACTTATTGGATGCTTATTATGAATGAAATATTGATCAATGGGTAACAGAGTAAATTTATGTTCACTATTTGTGTAATACTTAATAATTCCAGGTTACATGGAATTCTTATTAATTTCAATTTGTGTTAACGTAGATCATTGTTAGCCTACTGTATCTTTCTATTTGGTTAAATAATGTTGCCTGTTATAACTCTCTAAAGTAACATGTTTTGAACAACAACATGGTTTACACATAATTAGATCAGAAAGAATAAGTACACACACTTCTTTTATTTCTTTTTTCTAATTTTTGATTCCCAACAACCTTTACATCTACTAATTGAAATATTGTGTAATTACAATTAATGAATTATGAGATAACAGTATAGTAAAAGGGCCTATAATTGTATAACCATCTATACAACTATTCTTTCAATAAGAAAACTTTAAAACATGTTGAAAACTTAAATATATATATAATAAAAGTAAAAAAATTAATTATCAACATCATCAAACTATACAATCATTAATCCACTAGTAATTAAGAACTAATAATATGAAACATTCATGAAATTAATATCAATCTCTTGCAAAACAGAGGCCTCTACTGAATTAAATTTAGAGATTTCGATGCCCGTTCATTTTTCCTTCAAATGAATCTGTAATATCCTATACTTTTGAATGAATACATGGGTAGAATTTTGTATGTTTTGGTGATGACTTCTATTCTAAGTTAGGGAATGATGCTAGAAATGATTCCTAATTAAAGGAAATGGAAATGAGAATCGCTTTGGAGCCTAAATTGAGTTAGGATAACATTGGGTCAAAACTTAGCAAGTTAAATTCCCTAATCACCTTAATTAAGGTAAACGGTTGGAAAATTAATTCCTAAGTGCACAAACTAAGCTTATTTTGCCTTAAGTGCAAGAATTTAATTCAAGTGTAAAAGAGGCACTAAAATTTAGATGTAGGCGAGTTGTTTGGAATTTACTAAACCAAGGGAACATTAAAAATAAAGACCTGGGCGGTTGGTGGGAACATACCTAGCAAAGTTTTACTAAGTCAAAATTTCATACAATTGGACTTGGAAACCACTCTAATTTTGACCAACAAAAAGACAAATGAATTGGTGACATAGAAGGATGATTTGGCTGGCCAATAGAGGAGGAAGAACCATGAAGTCGGTTGGGAGATTGGGAGAGGAAGCAAGTGACCGAATGGTCTAGAGAGGAGGAGGAGCTTGCTTGCAATTTTTTTTTTGTTTGTTAGTGTTTTGCATTTAATTTAGTGGGTCCCATACATTTAAATTAGACGACTTAGGTGTATGTCTTTAATTAATTAAGAAGTCATTTGAAGGATTACGATTGGTTAATGAAACCAAGTTGGAAGAAGAGTGGAAGAACCATCACTTGGCTGAATAGCTAAATAAAGGTTCAGCCAAGTCTATTAAAGGCCATAAGACCATTCGGCCAAGGAAGGAAAAACTAAGGAAAAATAAGAAAAGCCTAGAATAAGAAGAGAAGAGAAAGGAGAAGAAGAAGAAAAGAGGAAAAGAATTAAAGGAGAAGAGTTTAGGGAGAAAATCAAGGTAAGTCTTCCTTAATTTTTGTTGGAAGCAATTTCAAGTGAACCTAGGCTTAAGTTTGAATAGGAATTAAAAGAAGAAGCATTGGTTTTCTTGAAGGAAATTTGAAGACTTGAAGTCAAGAAGAAAGGAGTTGAAGGAAGACCTCAAATTCCCTAATTAGAGAACTTGAAGCCTCTAAAAGGCTTTTGGAAAATTTTTGAAGATTTTGGCCCTAAATTGAGGTAGAGATTTTCTTACTCCCTCTAATATGTATATATATGTATTAGAAGAGTTTAAGGATCATATACATGTATTATGCATGTGTAGAAATTGAAAGGTTGGGAAAGTTAATGAATTGGATGAAGCCTTGGAAAAAGATTATCTTATTATGCACCAAAATTTGGCTAGAACCATGCTTAGGCTAAGGGTTGGAAATTTCAGAATTTAGAGGGCTGAAAACAAGGGATTTTGATGATATAAAAACCTAGGTTTCAACTACAATTGGCTCCATAACATATGTTAAATTATTGTGTGAAAAATTGGCTCATTTAGTGACTTGGAACACCAAAAATCAACTAGTTTATTCCCATTTTACAAGTTGTATTTCCAGCACTTTGAGGACAGTTTTAGGACCATATTTTCATAAAGAAACTTCATTTAAGTGTATAAGAAAGAACACCCAATGGTGTTCACAAAAATGGCTAGTTTACTTAGTCAATTGGGGTAGCTAAAGTGGTGGTATGTGAACAAAAAAAAAAAAAAAAAAATTCTGCACTTTCATTTCCATGAAATTCTGAATTTTTGTGAGTTTAAGTTAATATATTGATGTTGGAAATGGTGTTGTTAAATTGATGTTATGTCGTAGACTTATGTTATGCAAATTTGTGCCATAAATTATGAACTAGTGTGTTGGTTGTGACTTGTATTGCATATGGGAATTCTTGAACCTGGTATGGACTTAATGACAAGAAATGAAATGGTTATTTTATTATTTGGCCGGGGTTTGGGTGCAGAAAATACGAAGGGTCTTGAGTCTCGGAACCTGCGCAGGGTTAGTTTTCATGCCAGTAGGTTAGTAGTTTACAAAATGATTTGTGTACTTAAGGCGTATCGTCGCCTTAGACTGCGAATCCTAAAGCACGATTTGTTATATCTTTAATGTGGTGCTTCGTCGCCTTGGGCTGAGGCCTTAAAGCACGATTGGTTAGGTACCCAATCCCCGAGGATTGTGTGAAAGAATGATGTGAAATGAAAAGATTAATAGAGAACAACCTAAATTGTAATTTCTAAGATGACAATACGTTGCAAATTGTTTAAGTTGAATTATGCATGATATGGATGCATGGAGCTTTGATGCACTATGGGTTTTTATTTATTTACTTGGGTTATACTTGATATATTATAAATGTGCATTGTACTGCATTATACACATATTGTTGTAGAGTAGCGTGAGCACACGCCATCCGTGCTCACGTCGCTACAGATGCAGGACCCGCACAGGAAAGTTGATGGTGGCCAAATGCAAAGACAGGGAATTGCATAACCCTTTCTAGAACTGGCTCATTTTGGGATTTTTGCTATACTTTGATAATGTAGATGTTGTAAAAGAAATGTATATTTTATAATGAGATATATAAATTTTAAATTTATTTTGGGTTTGGAAATGTAATGGCCATAAGGCCTTAAGTTGTAATCCTAATGTACTATTCACCTATGTTTAATTTCTTATGCATGCTATCTATCATGGGTCCGACTGCGTAGCCCTTTAAATGCTTAGTGATATTATTTAGCAGAATTATGAATGGTATCTATGACTCCGCTGCATAATGGCTTGGCAGAGTGCGATAGTTAACAGGTTATTATTCACAGGTATCCACTATAACAGGTTCAGGCCCTCATATAATAGGGGAGATTTTGCGGGTCCATTGCGTGAATGTTCTGTCGCTCTGATACTTTTACCTCATTTATTCATACTTTGTATGTTTAATCACTCACACCTCGGGTCCTTGGACTCGGGGCTTGACAGAATCAATGCTTACAATTAAACTGTGATTACATCATAGTTTCTTCAATTATACTAAAATGCTGATGAATTTGCTCCGTTAATATAGCTTGTGTATTTTGTAATGGCCACAAACTCTGCTTATTATGTGATGCCAACCCTTTCTTTTATTCTTTTACCTTTCAAGGAAAAAAGTATTATTGTAATTTACTTTTCCCATATCATAAGAACGTTGTTCAATTATTAGCCATAACACTCTCCTAGTGCCACTTTTTTTTTTTTTCTTTCCCTTCCACCACCTCCTCTTCTCTTTGTGTGTTTGTAACAAAATCCTTGTGCACAACATACATAAAGCAATAACCACTTTTGCAATAATAAATTCTACTAATTTCTCTATAAGCTCCACTAAAGATTTCAATTTGTCCTATCCCTTACCAACAATACTCATTCACATGAACTAATAATCAACAATATTCTTCCACACCAACACAAACCCAATATATCCAATCATTTAAGAAATACAAGTTATCTTAAAATTATTCAAACCCACATACAAGTTATCATATCTAATGCATACTAATATCTTTCATTATTACAAACAAACAAATGAAATTGGCACAAAGAAACAATGTGCATTAAGCTTTGACATTGAACAATCATGTTGGGATCAGAACCCAAACCAAGTCAAATTACTTACAAATCAAGCACATTACAAACCAATTACATTACAAATAAAATAGTAACATCATAATTTCTATTACAAAAATACAAAAATAGAGTCCTACAAATGATTATCAAAGTAATTTTGCTAAGATTACAATTAATATAATAAAAACGAAACATGTGACAATCACACTTGACAACATGATAATTTTTAGAATGCCTTGGCTGGCTTCCAAGTTTGATTTCTTGTAAGAATCACCCTGAATTCATCTAGTACATTAGGTGGCATAGATTGATTCCCTTTAGTAAATTGATTAACTTCTCTTATTTCTTCTCTTATGTCATTTATGGGAGGAGCAGTGCATCAAGCGAAAAAATTACATTTCCTTTTGGCACATCAAAAGTAAAGCTTCCTAGGTTTGTCTATCGACTCTAATATGCCAACATTGATCATTTTTCCACATCTACACAGCTTATTACGATGCTTTAATTCGAAGTTGCTACCTTTAGTGTTATGTGTTAACATGTTTCTATCATATTAAGAGAAAGAGTTAGACAAACCTAAGAAATAAAAAACACTAAGATTACTTAAAAAAGACAATAAATGCACCACACAATAGCTCGTAATGTATTGCACAAATAAATATGCATATGTGGCATTTTAGCAAACACTTGTAATGTATACTTGTTTCTTTTGAATTTTTGAAAACATTTAACAGTGTTGGAAGTTTAATTATCTACTTGCGATAATGATTATAACCAGAAATTGCATATGCTACTCAAAAATATCCATTTGAAATTTTGTTTCTTGGGTTTTTGCATTCTTTCAATCCAATTAAAGGTAATGAAAAAACAAGATTAGGCTAAAATAATTAAAAAAAATATTACCCTTGAATGTTATATTATTTTGTAATAAATTTGTATTCACAATTTGTAATACACAGAAATGTATATATTCAAAGTTCCATTACACTACTTTACCGTTTATATATGAAACTTTGTTCTAAGAAACTGATAGAGAGACCCACTTCTGTTACAAATCGATGGAGAGGTCCGATGGACCAATAGAGTCGTTTACGTTTTTGTCTTTGTCTTTGATTTTTTTTTTTTTTTTTCTCGTGGAGAATATTTCATGGTTTCTCTTCGTTCATTTGACGAAGGATCAATGAGCCTGTAACGAATTTCCTTCAGCTTGTTGTATGGATAAATGAAGGTTAGTTTAGATATTTTACATATGCTAAAAGGGTAAAGTTGGTATATTGGATTGATTTTCTTATAAAGTTGGTATATTGGATTGATTTTCTTACTGATGTCATCGTCTAACCCTAAAACCTAACAATGGTTGAACAAAAGAGGGTTGGGGGTTAGTAATATTTCAAAATAAGAGGATGTTTATAAATTTCAAATGTTAAAGGGCTCTAGGTATAATTATCGTAATGTTTAAGGTGTGGGTATAATTTATCCAAACAAAAAACAAAGATTTTCCTAAAGAATTCTCTTTAAGAAATACTTTATTAGTCAAATCAACCAAAAAGTTCTATAGGCTTTCAAACTTTAAATAGAGAAAAGACCCTAACAAAACATAATCAAATTTAGAAAATAAAATAATGTAAAGTAAGGATACAAAATAACTACTAATTCTAGAAAGTTCTTAACTTTAACATTAAGCTAAATAAAATATTATAAAATGATATTTAGAAACATCTATATAATAAAATACATCGATTGATATGACAGTTATATATGTGACATGAAAAAGGGGAGGGGGTGCTAGGCGGTTTGTGTTTTGTACGAGCTGACTGCTATTAAATATTACGTTGAAAATAAACCCCCAAGTATAAGGGTGTGCAGTGTAGTTTTACCTGGTGAGTCCAGGATCGTATCCACAGGGA
>JAVXUM010183783.1:0-11040 GCA_035590655.1 Pouteria glomerata
AATATTATATTATATTATATTATATTATATTATATTATATTGTATTATATTAAAATGAACAATGTTTAGAAATGGGCCAAACTATTTAGAACAGAAAGAGAAAACACGAGTGAAAATACATTTTTTCTGTTTTCATTTTTCTGTTGTCGTTTTCATTTTTTTGAAAACAAAAAAATGAAAACAGATTTTAACAAATATGTTTTTGTTGTAAGTTTTCAAAATTTTGCAAACGAAAACAGAAAAACAGAAAACGAAAACGTTACCAAACGGGGGCTAAGTATTCAAATAATTTTTTTCTATACTCAATAATATAAAACGTAAAATTTCTTATCCAAAATAAATAGAATTTCACAAAATCAAGTTAAAAAAATCCTTCCTTAAAAATATAATGCATAGAACAGTTTACAATATTAATATTAGTAAAACAAACCACTCACCTAAAGTCCAAAGAAGCAATGTATAATAATTAAAATATTCTGTTGCTATCCTGAACACACGAATATCTATATTTATTATTCTAAAATATAACTTAAAATTACAATTAATTAAATTATTAACTATAAACTTTCTCTCCGTCAAAATAACTAAAATTAATAACTTTCACATTAAATAATTTTAATTAGCAATCACCAATAATTCTCTGGGATCACTTTATTCTCAATTTTTCTTTCTAAAGCTATTGCCAATACCTTGTAACCTATATATGTACATATATATATTACTTATCTAATTATTCTCAAACAATCTGTCACCAACTAATCTAATAATTTTTTCTAATATTTGCGTATATTTATATACACATATACAAATAACTACTCAATTCTTTATATTAAGTCACAATCAAATATTTTTTTCCTGACAACTTCCGTCAATTAACAATATAATCCATATATATATACACACACAATCCTAGCACTGTGTGTGGTAGACTTTTTTTTATCATTTTTTTTTCTAACGCCTCATCATATATGTGTGTATATATGCACACATGTATATGATTGTCATCGTAGACAAGTTTTTCCTTCTAATTTTATATCATTCTAGATTAATCAATTATTTTTTTTCAATTTATCATTAGTATCTCGTATATACGTATATATACACAATTTATTATAAATCTTAGATCCATCAATAAAATTCTTATGTATATACGTACGTATACACATCTGGCTGACCATTAACCGTTAACAAATTCTCTTTAATTACTCATCTATGTATAACATTCAATGAAGAAAATAAATAAATAAATAATACTAATCTTTGAAATCTCATTCATCTTGCAGCAACTTCTCTTTCTCTTTCCTCTTCATTTCTCTCTTTCCTCCTCCTTTCTCTCTTTCAACTATAGGATATAATAAAACCCTAGTTTTAAATAACCTCTATTTATATATAACTTATTTAATCCAGTGCCGTATGCCCACTTAAATTATGGTGGACCTCAAATCATATCTCATCACTTATAAAAATTCGTTAAAACATCCAATGATCCATGTTATCCAAAAATAAATAATTTAAATATGATAAACTAAACTAATTACTAATAAAAATATAATCCATAAATAAAATAAATACTTAAAAAATCTAGTTATAACAAAAATATTTTGGAAGCCAAAGATGTTACTCTTGGCTATGAATTGGTTGGTAAAAAAGAGAAAATTTTATTGTACAATTGTTGAAATTTGTATTTTTTATTTTTTAAAATTAATCATTTGCCGACTAATTGATCGCTAGATACTAACCTTTTGCTAACCAAATTTTAATCATTAAAGGATAAACTTTTCCCTACTAATTATGTTTTCGTCGCTAAAAGTCTACTTTTTAGCAACTACTTGGTCGGCAAAGATCAAACATTTACTGATCAACTATATTTTTGATGCCATTACTTTTTACACTAATATTTGTTGACTATTCGCCTACTGAATTATGTTTGATCGATAATAATCTTAATTAACTATCAAAAAGTAATTTTTAGCAATCAAAAACTTGATACCTAAAAGTGTTGATTGGTTTAGTTATTTAAGAGTCACATACAAACAGAAGCCTATAGTTGCCTAATTTGTCGGCTTTATGTGGAAATGACCATATGAATTATCCAACGTTTATCATTAATCAATGAATGATGTAAGCTTCACTTTGGTCAACGATCTTTAACCTAACAGAGAGCAACAATTCCAGGTTAATTTGTGATAACACAGTAAATTGGATGTGTTTCAGATGATCCAATCTGAGTCCGGAATACTATCTCATACACTAGTGTGGTGCTTGCCAAAGAGTACCTGATACTTAAGTTAGTAAAAAAGTTTGAGAGAATATCTTTGCAGAGTAACAGTAAGGTAAATTGTCTTGTGTACCTGAGCATTAGATGGTAGTATTTATAGAATGAAATAGGACCTGTATGAGTACAATATGTGTGAGCCACTCTGGATTATGCTTTTTATCCAATCAAATTATGTCATTTGTATTTGTAGATCGCAATGTGAATCCTCCTCAATTAGTTATCTCAAAACCGTCAATGGGCAGGCAGCACCTCTATAGGTGAGTGTCATGGAATATGTTAGAAAATAGTTATACGTGTGATTAGGACGTAAGCAATCTCGTCCGTACTACATCAATTAGTTAGCACTTTTGAGGTATCTAAAGTTCAATCGGGTCGGGTCTCAATAGTAATTGGTCAGGTGGCATTGTTCGATCAGGAGCATCTTATCAGATGCTCCCAATTCCCTCAATCACCAAAGAGCACTGAGAGAAGTCTAATAATTATCTCATCATTTGGTTAACGGGCTTGCATATACCATCAAATGCCCCCTGTCCAATCAGTCGGATTAGGAGACTGAGGAAATCTCTTAATTTGGAGCCGAATGAGTTTAACGATTAGGCTACTTGGAATATATGCGTGCATTTATTATTTATTGGCGTGTTAGCTGTGATTGTACAGCGAAAGGATGTGGCTGTTTTACCTATTCATCACGCATTGAATTCATATTGGTTGCACTGCCAAAGCTGTAATATCTTCTTGCCTAGGCCGTTAAATTAAACTTTTTCATCTTCAATCTAGATCGTTGATTTTAAAAATAATAATTAAAAATTCAATTCCTGTTTAGTATGAATGTTAGACTTAGATTTCTGGATTTCTTTTACGCATTTGAAACTCTCTTCCTTTCTAATTTTCATTGCTGCTGTTGCTCGTGAACCTTCTACTACACTTTTGAAACTTCTCTCATTTTTCTATTTGATTGGTAAGGGTTCTTGTTTGTTTTACAGTTTTCTTCTCATCTTTCAAATATATGTTCTGGCTACTGAACCGTTGTATCTATTTTTACGAACATCATCGTATATTCCCAAATCTCATGGGTTTTGTAAAACCCCCTAGGTATATCAAATTCGTAGTTGATGGGTTAATTTTTACTTCATTTCCTTATTATATTTCTCAACTTTTTTTTTTTTTTTTTTTTCTGTTGCAATAGATGATCCAAAAAGATCCTACATCTCTAATGAGGAAGACTTAGACTTAGATGGATTGCTTTTTGTCGTCACAGGGCGCCGAATGCCCCCAGCACCAGTGGCCGCTGATGAGATGACACAAAATGTATCATTGATATATTCGAGGCTGGATGGAGAAAGATGCTGCTGTATCTCTGTGGTTGGTAATGGGGACGCCTAATTTGAGGCGGAGGGTATTATATCCACCATCACCGCTAAAAAGGTCTCGACAAAAATTATCGAGTTCTAATTTTTCCTAGACCTTTACTACTGAATCCCCGAGGCGATCGACTCAGCATGCTCATCGAGGCCTAGAGAGATTGTCGTGTATGAAGCGGCACTGCTCGGTGGGCTCAGGTTTCCTCTGCCACGCTTCTTTAGGTAGGTTCTCACCCATCTAGGCCTGTCTGTGGGCTAGATCACATCAAACGGTAGGAAGATATTGATTGGGTGTGTAATATTTTGGGTGGTTGCCATAAGACATGACCTGGCCCTGAGAGAATTTTTTCATTTCTACATGATCACAGAGAAGGGCTAGGGTTAGTAGTACTTTTTTGTAAGGAAACTGGAATTCAATTTTGTCACCAACTTACCTACTTCTGATAAGGAATGAAAGAAAAAATATTTCTTCATCTGAGGATCTACCTGAGAGTTTCAAGTCTAGGAGACCGATGAGAAAACAAAAGTCTAAGTTCCTTGGGTCTGGAGTTAATCAACCTTAAGGAGGATGTTTAGGTCTTCCCATTTTAGTTCTGTTAAGGTCCTCTAGGTCTTGGAGTTCAAACTCTTTTCCCTGTTAATTTTATTTAGCTCAAAAACCACCACCTTGTCCACATAGTAGAATAATCATTTTCGCGAAGCGAAGAAAAATTAACTTCAAGAAATGAAATATTTGATAATAGTAGAGAATCTAGCTCTTTATTTGCTCGGTCCTGAAGCAACAATCGAAGCCTTGGCTGCCGAATATGAGCACAGTGAGTTTTCAAATTATTATTTACAGCATTTTATACATCAATTTTTCTAACCTTTTTTCTTCTTTTCTTTGTAACAGACAACGGTATACCTGATAGTGTCGATCGATCGGATCGATCAGGCCAACTAGCCGATCAAAAAGAGTAAGAGATATTTGACGTTACCTTTTTGGAGAAGATAGACAAAGCCTCTCAGAAATCTCCACAATAGCTTGCTTTTAAAAAAGCTCGAACTGTGAAGGCTAAAGCCAGTGCCCCCTCTACCTAACAAAAAGAGATCCCTACTGTATCACAACAATAGAAGATTGCTTGCATTCCTTCTCTCTTACCCGGAGCCATCAAAACGAGTTCGGGTGTCAAGCTAGGGCTTCATCGCACCAATCTCTTCTCGCTAGAAATGAAACAACCTGGCAAAAGCTGTTGGCCGCGGTGGTAGATGATGATATATCTCTATTTCATGGTGGAGTGTCAAAGATGATCGGACTTTCGTGATCCGACCCAACGTCCGTTGATGGGGGTGACTTCTTCCGATCTCGTGTACTTCTGGGTGGGGGTAACCTCGAATGTTCCTGCAAAACACTACCGGTCGGGCCAATTTCGACCGAAGGCCCCTCCGATGGTTAAGTTAGTAAGATCAATCAGAATATCTCTTTTCCTTTTTTTTTTATACCTTTCGTTCCTTATGCTTAAATATACCTTCTAGCACGTGCCACCACTCCTTGGGAATCAGCTCAGGCTCGGATACTTGAAACGATCAATCCGCCGTGGTCGGTGCTGCGTCGGGAAATAAGGTGGTTGAATGGCGGCGTGATCAGAGCCAGGCCTCAGTGTACCCGCTAACCAATAGGAGTCAAATGGTGACAGCTTTGCCACCAACCCACCGTCCTTTTATCAGATATAGCCAAATGACAACAATACCCCTCTTTGTTCGTGTCACTTATCTTTACCACCTCCAATCGCCCCCCAGCTCTCATGCGTAAGAGGAGTTCGGATTACGCAGTGGAGCTGAATCTTCGTCACACGCGGATCGAACCAACCATGAGAAGATCTGGCGAGGTCGGATGGTTAAGTCGATTACACGCGCTAAGATCTTGCGTGGCGCGGGCGGCTGGCCTACCCACAACGATCATCAGGCTACTCGTAGGCGTGCGCCGCCATGGGTATGCCCAAACACCCCTATGATCATCAATGCTGCAGACTGTTCGCTGTCACGCGTCTCTTCACCTTCCTGCTATGTAACTACCGTCTTCGCCATTGTGGGGGTTTACTTTATCGCGCTCCCGATTTGTCAGCGGCCTCCGGCACTCAACTCCATCAGTCGTCCCTGCAAACTAAGCCGGCCATCTTCGAATCCGATCAGAATCCTTACAAACGTATCTTAGTTGGGTGAGTGCTTCTTCTTTTTTCCTTGACATTGTTTCAAATTTCTTTCGGATGGGGAAGTTTCTTAATGCACTTAGGAAACCGGGGGGTATGGAAGCCTTTAGGGATAGGCACCAGATTCCCGATACGGTCAGGCTGTCGCTCCCCGATGCCGACGATTTCCGAATTGTGGAAAATAGGGGCTCTGAGTGGACTCGATGGCCGTTGGTGGCGATCGAGGAGTGCGGAGTAACTCTTCCTCTCCAGCCCCTCGTCCGCACTTTCTGTCCACACTCGGCATATGCCCCGGCCAGTTAGCACTGAACGGTTATAGGATTCTTGTTGGCGTCATCGAATTGAATAGGATGGTGGGAGCCAATGTGGGTCCTCACGAGGTGTTGCACTGTTACTCTGTCACACATTCCAAAGGGGGAAGGTATTATTTGAAATGCCGAGCACAAGATAATCTGGTGCATGCCCTGCCTGATTCAAGCAAAAACCTTTTGGACGACCATATCTTGGTCGGCGGCGAATGGCAATGGTTGCCTGGGGAGGACAGATTCCAGGGAGTCCAGAACGTATTGGGGGGCATAGGTAGTTACCTCTAATCTGTTTTTCTCACTTTGCTCTATTTGATTCGTTACTGATGTACTTTTTTCTTGTTCCTTGACAGATAGAGGTTTCAACAAGAGGTTCATAAATCCCCTGAGTGTCAACTTCGGCGAGGTTTACAAGATTCTTTCTTTCAAAGGTCAAGGGACCTTGAGGGGATTAGTCCGGACTGCTCCTTATTTGCTCGGCTATCGACCTACGCATCGGAGCTATACTGCTTTGCCGCCGAACATCGAGGAGAGGAAGATCAACGAGCTGGTTGACTCAGCCGACTTCCCACTTGGACTACGACCAACTGTTACTGTAGCTGTGCCACCTCCGAGATCGGACGACATGCCTCCCCGAAATCTTCTCGCGGCGATGAAAAAGGGTTCTGGGGTGAAAAGCCAGAAGGACGCTTCGAAGAAAAGGAAGGCTTCCCCGCCGCCGCCAGTGCCCCCCCCGAAAAAGAAGGCTTCCACGGCTCCATCTAAGCAGTCCAGGCCTGACGAGGGTACATCTCGCCAGGCACCACGAGAGTTCACTGTTCAGCCGATGGTCGGCACGCAGCCGATCACTTTCAATGATTCTGCCATCTCCGATCAGGGTGTGGCAATGTCGTTAGCAAATGCCACCACTCTCCCCAAGGATCGTGAAGAAATAATGAATCTGACTGACGAAGTTTGGTTTTTTCAATCTGTACAGTACTCGCTGCTGGTAAGTTCGGACTTTCACCCATCTTTACTGCGCTCTTTACAATCTTGATTTGGGTATATTTATGCAGGCCACTCAGTTCTTCCGCGATGCCAGCCGCCGTTTTGAACACATACAAAGATTGGAGGACGTTCAACGCGTTCGTGCCGACAAGGCCGAGGATAATGTCCGATCCGTTTGTGCTCAGAACGAAGAGCTCCTCAGGAAGGTTGCTGCCCTCGAGTCCGATCTGGACTCTAAGAAGAAAGGCTTGGATGTAGCTATGACAAGGGCGTCAAAGGCTGAAGCGGTTCTTCAGTCGGAGAAGAAGAAGGCCCATACAGAAGGGTACGATGAAGCCGGCGATGAATACCAAAAACAGGTATTCATTGCGGCTAACACGTACTATCGTGATGGGTGGGCCGATGGACTCAAGGCCGCCGGTATTCCTTCCGAGTCGGAGCTATACACTTCTTTTTCTTGGCCGAATGATAATCCAGAATTTATTCCCAAGGATGATGAAGACGAGGACACGGAAACCATCTCAACCTTGCTTCGTAATGAAGCGGGCAAGGATACTGAAGATGATGCCGAAGTCAGTACCAAAGAACTGATAGATCTTTCAGCTCAAGATGATTGCCGCACTGATGCCGACCAAGATAACAATCCTTAGTTTGTTTTTTGCTATAGAATTTTGTAATTCTTGTCTTTCTGGACTTTTGTAATTTTTATCTTTTTGTAATTTGGACCTTGGTGGGAGATCAATCAAAGTTATATTTTTATTTAAACCGGAAATATTCATTTGAGCTACTTATTTCTCAAACTACGTGATTGTTTGAGCGAGTTTGACAGAGGATGTGGTCTTTGCTATCCAAGCAAATAACGAAACCTTGATTTTGTACTAAGTGTATCCTTGGCCTTGCGCCAAGGGCGGTCACAGTTATCCGAGTAGATAACCGAATCTTGGTCTCGCACCAAGTGTGACCTTATGCCGACCTGAGCGGGTCAGGTGGTATTACTCTTGGCCTTGCGCCAAGGGCGGTCACAGTTATCCGAGTAGATAACAGAATCTTGGTCTTGCACCAAGTGTGACCTTATGCCGACCTGAGCGGGTCAGGTGGTATTATTCGTCAATTTAAACAACAAGTTGGATAAACAAAACAGGAAAATCCTCATTGATACTGTCCAAGATACATCTTTAATGATAATAAGTTCGCAAATTTGCCACATTCCATGGGCGGGCAACCGGCTGTCCCCCCAAGTCTTCTAGCCGATAAGCGCCATTGCCGACCACTTCCACAATTCGGTAAGGTCCCTCCCAGTTGGGTCCGAGCTTACCCTCTGTAGGGTTCTTGGATGAGAGCAACACCCTTCTTAACACCAGATCTCCTTCCTGAAATGTCCTGACACGGACATGTTTGCTTCGAGCTTTCTTAAGCTGCTGCTGATAGACCGTCGTCCTTAGTGATGCTAACCCCCTTTTCTCTTCTAGTAAGTCAAGGCTCCTTCTAATTCCTTTCTCATTGCCTTCTTCCGAGAAGGCCAGCGTCCGGATTGTGGGAAGTCCGATCTCCAATGGTATTACTGCCTCCATTCCATAAGCCAACGAGAACGGAGTTTCCCTGGTAGATCTCCGCGGAGTGGTCCTATATGCCCAAAGAACTGATGGCAGCTCTTCCACCCATCTCCCTTTTGCCTGTTCCAAACGTTTTTTTATTCCATCGAGCATTGTCTTGTTCGATACTTCTGCCTGGCCATTGCTCTGGGGATAAGCCGGGGTAGAGTAATGATTGCGGATACCCAATTCCGAGCAGAAGCCCCTGAAGGCATTGCTATCAAATTGGGTACCATTGTCGGAAATCAAACTCCATGGGATACCAAATCGTGTGACGATGTTCTTCCATACGAACCTTCTCGTATCGGTATCTTTAATGGTGCTCAACGGCTCGGCCTCAATCCATTTGGTGAAGTAATCAGTGGCGGCGAGTAGCCATTTCCTTCCGCCGGGGGCAGTGGGAAGAGGCCCTACTATATCCAAACCCCACTGCGCAAAAGGCCAGGGACTTGTGAGGAGAGCCAATTCTTGAGCCGGCTGGTGAGGAATAGGAGCAAATCTTTGGCATTTGTCACATGTTGTGGAGTAGTGAATCGCATCCTGTTGCATGTGAGGCCACCAATAACCCTGTGACATTGCTCGGGCTGCCATTGATCGCCCCCCTGCGTGGGCACCGCAACTGCCTTCATGGAGTTCTGTCAGGACTCCTTGCACTTGATCTGGGTGAACACATAGCAAGTAAGGACCGCTGAATGATTTTTTGTACAGTTGTTGGTCCGGGGAAAGCCAGAATCTTGTTGCTTTGATTCGAATTTTGGCAGCCTCTTTCTTTTCCTGCGGGAGATCGTCGTCCTTGAGGAAACGGATGATCGGATCCATCCAGCTGGGCGCTAGGGCGTTTGTTAATACCCTGGTGGCTACTTGCACGATGCTTGGCTGTCGAAGTCTTTCAACTGTGATACTCCTTGTCTGTCCTTGTTGCTCGGCTGCCCCTAAGGTTGCCAATGCGTCAGCCCGGCAGTTTTCTTTCCTCCCCACCAATCGTATGTTGATCGACTCAAATTGGCCGATCATAGCCTTTACTAAGGTGTGGTATTTCTCCATCCTCTCGGATCGGACCTCATACTCCCCATTCAACTGATTAACGACCAGCTGTGAATCTGAGAACAGGACGACTTTTCTGGCTTGCTGCCCGAGTGCCAGCTGGAGACCAATGAGCAGTGCCTCGTATTCTGCCTCATTGTTTGTTGCCCTAAACTGCAACTCTACAGCGTGCTCAAATACGTGGCCTTCCGGAGAGATGAGCACCACCCCAGCTCCAGCACTTGTCCTTGTGGATGCCCCGTCTACTTGGATCTTCCATGTCTCTGCACTGGCATCTGCGGCCACGTTGCATTCAAGCGGTGAAGTGAATTCAGCTACGAAATCGGCTAACACCTGTCCCTTGATGGCGGTTCTGGGCAGAAAACTAATATCGTAGGATCCTAGTTCAATCGCCCATTTGGACAGTCTGCCAGACAAATCGGCCTTCCTTAGTATGGACTTCAAGGGATGCTCGGTGACGACCTTGATTGAGTGAGAAAGGAAGTAATGTGACAGCTTCCGAGATGCCATGACTAAGGCAAGCACCAGTTTCTCCACAGGAAGGTACCTTTGCTCAGGACCGCTCAAGGTTTTACTTACGTAATAGACGGGACGTTGTACTTTCCCTTCTTCCCTTGTTAAAGCGGCGCTGACTGAATGCTCAGATACAGCAAGGTACAGTAGCAGCTTCTCTTCGGGCAATGGTGTTGACAGTAATGGAGGGGAGGCTAGGTACGCTTTCAGTTCCTCGAACGCCTTATCGCAGTCGCCGTCCCAATGGAGGATCCTCTTCCCTTTCAACATTGTGAAGAATGGACGGCATCGATCAGAGGCTCGGCTGATAAAGCGGTTTAAAGCAGCCGCCATACCCGTAAACCTTTGCAACTCCTTCACCGTGGTCGGCCTCTGTAATCGTCGAATCGACGCAATCTGACTAGGGTCTGCCTCAATTCCTTTTCGACTGACCAAATGGCCGAGGAATTTGCCTGATTCAACCCCGAAGGCGCACTTGGCGGCGTTAAGCCTCAAACCGCATTTTTTCATTATCTGGAATACTTCCTCCAGATCGGACAGGTGATCAGACTTGGCCTTACTTTTAATGACCATATCATCGATGTAGATCTCCATTGTCTTGCCCATCTGGTCTTTGAACAATCTGGTCACCATCCGTTGGTACGTGGCTCCGGCATTTCTCAGTCCGAACGGCATGACTCTATAACAGAAGATCCCTCGTGGTGTGACAAATGATGTTTTTTCCTGGTCGGGGCCGTAAAGTGGTATTTGGTGGTACCCTCGATATGCGTC
>JAVXUM010183908.1:0-11034 GCA_035590655.1 Pouteria glomerata
TTGGAGAAGATATGAGGATATTAATAATATGGATAGAGACGATTATGAAAATTTTAAGATTTTTTTGAATAGGGTACGGGGTCGGGGGATTGAGGATGCGTTTGACAGTCTTCACCACACTCTATACTTGTTTAAATATGTATTCATTAATTTATATATATATTTTTAATATTTATTTAGGGTTTGTTTGGTGTGCCTATAAAGTACAAAAATTAAAATAAATCTCCAACAACCTCTATAAATCACTAAAACTCTCTATTACACATTCCTACTTTTACTATATTCAAAATTTTTCAATATTTCATTAAAAAATAACAAAAAATCTAAAACAAGGTTAACCAAATGCGTAAATTTTTTTGATAATCATACTCTTCGAGTCGAAAGTTTTCAAATGAGTACCATTGTCACTATTTTAAATTAATTTTTTTGAATCATTTAGAACGAATTTGGAAGACCGTTTTAACGATTAAAGCAGCAATGTGTAAAAGTCAAAAATTTCTGATAGAAATCTGTGAGAACGGACCTAACTTTTTACCACAAAAGTTCAAAAGTGTCACTATTTTTCTCCAAAAAATTTCATTTAAAACATCAAAAACCAAACACTTAAAATCAACCCAAATCTCATTTTTTTTTGTTTTTTTATTTTTCATCACTTTAAACGTCCCCTTAATATATAATACATATTTTTATTTAATATATATAAAAACTAGTATCCTACAAAGCATGGGCGTGTCGAAGGACTTGCTAAAAAACAAAAACAATAAATTCATCCAGTAAAGATAGTACGATTGGAATCTAAACATTGTTTGCCAATCATAATTGATCAGTAGTTTAATAAATTTGTAATGTAAGAAATCATGAAATATAGTAATTTATATTTATAATAATTTTTAATATTTATTATATATTATAATAATTTTTAATTATATATATAATATATTATTCGACAGCAAAAATTATCACCGAGCGTGCTCACCACCTCTACTGAAAAATGAAAAATCAGAATCTACAAGACAAAGCAAATTAGAAGGATGGGTCAGGGAGGGTCCCGACTACAACCTCTCTGATGCTTAAGTCAGTTCTTGCTTTAGAGAAAATGAAAGAAAGAAGTAAGAAATTCAGTAAGCAATAGTGAACATACCTGGATTCGTGACTAAGTGTTGTATTTATAGTAAGAGTAATGTAATAAAATAATATTATCTTTAGAAAAGGTAATCAATTTTTCCCCATTTGGCTGCTTGGCACAAGTATTCATTTCCTTTTCATTTAATACCAGTCATGTAACATTAAATAAGGGTAAGATAGGGATGAACTTTAGATGCTTATTCAGGCAAGGGAAGTGTCCAAATGTCACATCATATTGCCACGTGTATAAAAAAAAGGCAACGAAGCAAAGATTTTTTGTTGTGAATGAACTAATATATTATAAATGAACTGAATTTATTACTACATGTTATTTTTATGTGTGGGGCCCCGTATTTGTGATCGGTTGGATATTCAATTTATTGCTTTTCTGCTCGACATACTAAATTGCTCGGCGGTCTCTGTTTAGGATTCTACCATGTGTCTCTTTAGATGGCTTCCACGTGTTATGGTATTTTTTATACCAACATTATGCCCCCACTCTGGTCGGATAAGAAATTACTCAAGTAGAGTAATGAGACTTAAAAATTTAAATCACTTACTTTCAATAAATAACACGTGGAATACTTTTTACCTTCTCATAAGCTTTTCTCTTCTCGAAACCCTAAAAGGCGGCTTCAACAGCCCTATGAATTTTCACTTTAATTCAAATGGAAAATAAATAAATAATTACCTGACCGTTTCCCTTCTCTTCTTTTATATGCATATATATACCACCGTCATTCTCCCTTATCAATTTTTCTGGCTTTTCCTAATCTCTTTACTTCCTGTGTAAAATTACCTCTGTTCTCGTCATTCTAATCTTCAATCTGCACTTCGACTTTATTTAGGGTAAGTACATCCTGCTTCTCGACTCACTTTCATTTGTTCTGTTTTCTTGCTTTGATTCATAAAATGGGTAGGTTAGCTAAAGAAATAAAAAAGGAGGGGATTGAATCCTTCAAGCAGAGACATAATATCCCTTTAATCGCAATTACCGAGGGGGGTCTTTGGTTTTCAATCTCCCCATTTCTTCGTCATATGTTTCTTAGGTTAAATCTCTCCCCTGAAAACGTTTCTCACAACTTTTATAGGATAGTAAATGGCGTAGATACTATAGACCATAGGTATGGGTTCCACCTTACGGAGCCTGTATTGTTATAGTATTCAAAGAGTTGGAAAGAAAAAAACAGGTGGTATTTAAAGTCCTGGCCTGAGAAGGCCCTGGTGCACATGCTCCGAGACAACATCAAGGGGATGAATGAAGACTTCTGCGTTGCTCAGGGCATTAGATGCATGGCCACAAGGAAGATCCTTTTCCTCCCATTGCGGCTAGGTCATTTAGATCAGGATATCTCACCTTTTCATTTTTAGATATCGTTTCTTTAATGCACTATGAGTATTTGATTTCTTAACCTTTGATTTTACTGTGCAGACGACCGAGAGAAAAAAATCTAGGCAAAGGGAACTCTTGTCGACTTAAAACACATTGAACAAGTACTAAAGTTCTTGAGAGGTCCAGATACATTCCTTTTTGCGAGGTCGGCACCCATTCTTTTGGACTACATCCCAGCATACAAATCCTTTGTTGCTCATCCACAAGGATTTGACATCGGAGTGGCCACTGAAGTTCTACATAAGTGGTTTGCGTGGTCAAAAGAGCACAAGTGCAACTTCTACCACAAACACCATCTAGCTTGGAACCTAGCACCGAGCGTTGCTTTGACGGTTGTTGATCCTGCCATCGCATCAGTATTTCCCACTGTTGTCACTGCTTTTTTACCTGAACAAGTAACTAGGAAGGAAAGGGAAGAAGAAGAAGAGAGGGAAATATTTGAGCCGATCTTTTCAGAAATCTTTGGAGATGAGATGGCACCAAAACCAACCCTCAAACAAATGGTGCTTGAAATGAGGAAGAGAATGAGAGAAGACTCTCAGAAAGAAGTCGCCAGGGATACTTCTTCTAACCGAACTGAGTCGTGAGGAGAAGAGGTTCTTCTTGCCCAAAAACAACAGAGGGTTGAGATGAGACAATAGCCTCAACTCAACTCCCTCAATCTTCCTAAGAGGCATCAGGAGAGTTTCCCTAAGAGGCACTTCCTCCAGAGTTTACTTCATCATCTCAGAGAGATTTGCCTCTACAAATTCCCATCCAAACTATCTTTCCTCCCAACCTGGTGTGAGACTCAATCCCATTTGTGCACAATATCAAAGTGCCGAGCTCTGAATTTCTCTTTGGACGTCCCTTTACCACTCGAGACTCTGAGCTCAGCTATCCAGAAGAATTCTTTAAAGGGATTTTCACACTAAGGGATCTTCAAGATATTAAGGCCTAGAGACCAAAAGATTTATGTAAAACATTGATGCAAAATTTTGTATCCATAAGTGTCCTTTTATAATCTTCTCTTTATGTGGATTATTTGACTTATTTGCTTTCAGTAATGCTTTTTCTTAATTACAGTCAAGCCTTCATTCCATGGAAATAATAAATAGGCTTAAAGCTGCAAATAATAAGGTCGGCAGAGATGACAGTGAGCTCCGCGACCTCAAATCCAATGTCAGAGCTCTAGAGAAAGAGAAGAAGAAGATTGATAAAGCGCTTGAGGCTACGAAGTCACAAATTCAAGAAAGAGATACTAGATTAGTTAATAAAGAGGCTGAACTGGTGGAGAAGACAAATCAACTTACAGAAGCCCAAGATGAATTTTTCAAGCTTAAGACTGATCATGAAGGGACGTCTGCCGAACTTAAGAATATTCGATTGGAATACTTCACTTTGATGAATGATAATTCTAAGTTGAGACAAGAAGTTGGAAACTCCTCTGAAGCTCTGAAAGTTTGTGAGAAAAAATCTTATAAGGACCTGAAGGATCAACTTTAGGATTATCTTAATCAAATGGAGAACACTATGAATGAGAACTTCCTAAAAGGATGGGAGGCTACCATGAAAAAATTAAATGTTAAGCCGACCTCCCAGACTTATAGAGATGTTCCATTTCCTATTTCGGATGGCACGATTCCCCTTTTTAGCTTTGAGAAGGAAGTGGGTGAAGCATCTGAAGCAGGGAAGTTAGAAGAAGAAAAGGCTCCTGAGCACACAGAAGAAGAAAATCCATTTGCTTCATCAAATATCGATAATGAAACTTTAAGGAGCATGATGACAGCTGCTAAGGCACTATCCTCCACCAATTAAGGCTCCTTCGATCAGCAAGCCGAGGAGTGAGAACTGGGATCTTTCTTGCTTTTTCCTTTTTACTCTTTAAGTCTCAAATCTTTAAGATTATGTATTTATTCCTTTGTAAAACATTTCTCAAGATCAATGAAGAAACTTTTCTTTTATTTATAACTTTGCTTATTCAAGTGAATATATCATCTATCCTTATTCAACTTGAATTGATTTTGCTTTTCAGTGACCCTTACTTACCAACAGTTGATCAACTCGTAGAATTTCATAAGGATACCTTCTTGGTTACTGAAGAACAAAAGACGGAATCTTTCTTTAATGAGGTGTTCGTCAAGGTTTATGAAGACCTAATAGAGAATATTGCTGACAAAGTGGTGTCCCAAGACAAACATCCTCCTTGGCGTTGATTATTTACTAAGTTGTGTACTAAGTAACACGTAATGAAGATTTCTTAATGTACAGCAGGACTTTTGTAAATCTTCTAAAGATTAATGAAATGATCCTTTTCTTTCTGTATGATTATCTTATATATTGTTTGCAATCCCTTCTTGCTAGTATTTTCCTTTACGCCGAGCTCAAGTAATACCAAACAGATTAATTGAGAAATTTTCTTCTAACAAATGAACAACTTATTAATCAGTTAATAAAACATTTTTGACTTTTCTTTTCTGATACCATATAGAATTTCTTAATTGTTATTCTGTGATTATGAAAAATACTCAATCTCAATTAAATACTTCACAAATTGAACATTTAGCTCGTGTGTCTTTCCTTTTAGTTAGCTTTTGTTAGAGTAATCAGATACATATCTTTTTCAACATACTCAATTAGTAGCCAACTATGTCAAATGTGGTCAGCAGAACTTTATTCCTCATTAAGAAATACTTTTTTGATACCTCGATGGGAGAAAGAGCTCAATGAAGCTTTTCTTTTCTGCATCCTTACTAAGAAAATGACCAAGTAGGATATTTCTTATAAGATTTTATTGGGTGGGGAACCTAGTAATACATTCTTTTTGTGACTCCTTGCCGATAATAAAACCCAGCAAAGTATTTCTTTATGAAACCTTACCGAGAAGAAAGCCCAGTAAGGCATTGCTTTTAGATACCTTGCTAGGAAGAAAACCCAGCAAGGCGTTCCTTTATGATACCTTACTAGGAAGAAAACCCAACAACGCTTTCCTTTATGATACCTTGTTGGGAAGAAAACCCAGCAAGGCGTTCATTTTTTTGTATATCCTCTTAGACAACCTGCTTTGTAAACACTTCATTAATGAACAAATACGTTTAACAAAATCAAAAACTTACATACAAAACAACTTTAGGTGAGCAGAGTTCCAAGGCTTTTCGACAAGAATGCCCTCCAAGTTAGTCAGCTTATATGCTCCGTTGCTGAGCACTTTCGATACCTGGAATGGTCCTTCCCAATTAGCGCCGAGCTTCCTTTCAATGGGATCTTTCCTTGCCCTCAGCAGCTTTCTCAGTACAAAATCACCAACCCTGAACTCTCTTGCTCTGATTTTCTAGTTGTATCTCCTTTTGGTCTCTTATTGATAGTTGGCCAGCCTCAGTGCAGCCATTTCTCTGCGTTCTTCAAGTAAATCCAGACTTTTCCTCATTGCACGATCATTTTCTCCTTGATCAAATGCTTATGTCTGAATGGTCGGCATACCTACTTCCAAAGGAATAACTGTTTCCATACCATAAGCAAGCAGAAATGGTGACTCACCAATTGATTTCCTGGGCGTAATTCTGTAGGTCTATAGGACAGACGGAAGTTCTTCTACCCATTTTCCCTTAGCAACTTCTAATTTCTTCTTTATCCCATTTAAGATAATCTTGTTTGATGCCTCAGCTTGCCCGTTGTTCTGAGGATAGGCTGGTGAGGAATATACATTTTTGATCCTATATCTAGAGCAATGTTCTCTGAATGGCTTACTATCAAACTGTGTTCCATTGTCAGAGATTAGTACGCTAGGGATGTCATACCTTGTAATGATGCTCTTCCAAACAAAACGCCTCGTGTCGACATCTTTGATTTGTGCTAATGGCTCAGCTTCTACCCATTTAGTAAAATAATCAGTACCAACCACGAGCCACTTTCTATTTCCTGTTGCAGTAGGGAGTGGGCTAACTATATCAAGGCCTGATTGTGCAAAAGGCCAAGAACTCATCAAGGGGCTTAACTCTTGTGCCGGTTGGTGAGGGATTAGAGTAAACATCTGACACTTCTTACACTTTCTGACATAAGCATATGCATCATTTCCTATTTTTGGCCACCAATATTCTTGTGTGATTGCTATATGGGCCAACGACCTGCCCCCAGTGTGTGCACCATAAACGCCTTCATATATCTCAGATAAGAAATCTTGCACTTGATCTAGGTGTACACAAAGAAGATAGGGACCAGTAAAGGTTTTTTGTATAACTTCCAGTCTGGAGATAACCAAAATTTAGCAGCCTTTATTCTTATCTTTTTTGCTTCAATCTTGTCCTCAGGAAGGGTGCCATCTTTCAGGTAAGCAACGATTGGATCCATCTAAGAAGGACCCAGATTTATGCAAGCTATTACTTCTGACTTCGTAATGCTTGGATTCTTCAGCCCCTCGAGAAATATAGTATCTGTTAACCTTACACTTGGGGCTGAGGCCAAAGTGGCTAATGCATCCGCATGTAAATTGTGCTCTCTCCCGACCAGATCTATGCTAATAACGTTGATCTTAACTCCACCCTGGAGAGATCCAGATATTCAACCATCTTCTGATTCGAAGCTACATAATCTCCCTTTAATTGATTCACTACCGACTGGGAATTAGTTTTAATGATTAAGTTCTAGGCAAACAGGCGCCGAGCAATCCTGAGCCCAGCCAGTAGAGCTTCATATTCTGCTTCGTTGTTGGTAGCTTAGAAACCTAACTTTATTGCATATTCAATTGTCACCCCTTCTGGGGTAGTCAAAACAACACAAATGCCTGATCCTCTTTTAGTTGAAGACCCATCGATCTTAATCTGCCAAGAGTGAAGGACTCCAATTTCAGGGATTTTTCTGTATTGACCTCAAGTTGCCACACTTCCCAAGTTTGCTAAGGAATAGGAGCACTGAACTCTGCTACAAAATCGGCCAAGACTTACGCATTTGTTGCAGTTCTGGGCACGAATTGAATATCAAAAACTCTCAATGATAAAGCCCACTTAGCCATCCTTCTAGTGATGTCTGCTCTTTTCAAAAGCTGCCTTGTTGGTTGATCAGTAACAACCTGAATGGTATGTGCATGAAAATAATGTGCCAACTTCCTTGAAGCCATCACCAATGCCAAAGTAAACTTTTCAAGGGGAAGATATCTAGCTTATGCCCCCTGCAAAGTTTTACTTACATAATAGATAGGCTTTTGTATCACTTCTAACTGCTTTATTAAGACAACACTTACAACATGATCAGAGACTGCTAAGTAAAGCTGCAAGACATCCCCAGATTGTGGAGTAGTTAAAATTGGTGCTGTGGCGAGGTATTCTTTCAACTTTGCTAGGGCCCGATCGACCTACTCATCCCAAATTAACTTGTTGGCTCCTTTTAGTAATCTGAAGAATGGCCGGCACTTATCTGATGCTCGACTTATAAATCTATTCAATGCAGCAACCATCCCAGTCAGTTTCTGAACCTCCTTCTTAGGAAGATGTGGCATGACTCCTTGGATAGCTCTTATTTAATCCGGATCCACTTCAATACCTCGCCTAGAAACCAAATGTCCTAAGAATTTTCCATAGTTGACCCCATAAGCACACTTAGCAGCGTTTAACTTCAACCCATAATGATTGAGTGTGTCAAACATATGCTGTAAATGGTCGCATGCTCTTCAGTTTTCTTGTTTTTCACTACTATGTCATCAATATAAACTTCCATAGTTTTCCCAAGGTCATCCTTAAATATCTTAGTTACCAACCTTTGGTATGTAGATCCAGCATTTTTCAATCCAAATGGCATAACTTTATAACAATATATTCCCTTGGAGGTGACGAGTGAAGTCTTTTCCTCATCTGGATCGTACATTGGGATCTGATGCTATCTCCTATATGCGTCCAAAAAAGACATCCTCGCACTTCGAGAAGCAGAATCTACTAACTGATCAATCTTGGGAAGCGAAAATGGGTCCTTAGGGCACGCTTTGTTTAGATCTGTATAATCAACACAAACTCTCAACTTCCCATTCTTCTTCTTGATAACCACTGTATTGGCTAGCCACTCAGGGTAGGAAACTTCCCTGATGGCATCAGCCTCAAGTAGTCTCCCGACCTCCTCTATCACTGCCTCGACATGTTGCAGGGCCGACCTTCTAGCTTTCTAAACCAAAGGCTTGACCCCTAGATTAACATTGAGCTTATGTGATTGCACATTAGGGGAAATACCTGGCATCTCATGTGGGCTCCAAGCAAAAGTTATTTTATTCTTCAGCAGCAACTCAACCATTTCCAACTTCTCCTTTGTTCCCATATCAGATCCGATCAAAAAGAACTTTTCATCATCACTTGAATCAATCAGTATCTTCTCCAACTTTTCTACTACTTTCTTCTCTGGTTCTCCTTCTACATTATCAATCTTTGGAGTATTCTCAGGTAATTGTGTCACTGAACTTGCTCGGGCAAGGCTTTGGACTTCAAGGCAGCCATGAAACACTTTCTTGAAACATCTTGATCTCCTCAAATCTCTACCACTTCATCCCTACAGGAAAACTTCAGGACTTGGTGATAGGTTAAGGGGACAGCCTTCAAGGCATACAACCATGACCTCCCCATTATTGCATTGTAGGAAGATAGTGCATCTACCACTATGAACTCGACTTCACACTCCATTAGTCCAACACGAATAGGGATCACAACCCTCCCCAATGGCCATACCGGGGCTAAGTTGAATCTAATGAGGGGGCATTCTGCGGGTTCCAAGTCATCTTCAATTAGACCCAATTTTTTAAATAAACTAAAAAACATTACCTCTGTGGAGCTGCCTGCATCAATCAAAATCCTTCTTACTTCCGATTTGAACATACCCAAAATAACTACTAGGACATCATTGTGGGGTTTTTCTACTTCCTGAACTTCATCTTCTAAGAATGTAATGCCCCAAGCTTCATTTCGTTTATGACGTTTACTCGGACAATTAGCAATCTCAAGTACTTCCTTTCCCTTGGAGGATTGCTCTATTTTTGAGCATGTTGTTACACTATGTGGACATTTCTCCATATGAATGACATGAATAACTGCTGGCCTCTGAACGTCCCTCCTTGGTCTAGCACGTCGTGGTTGCTCAGCTTCCTCCGTGGCGTCTTTCTCTATAGCTTCGTCTCTCCCTCTCCTCTGGCCTTCCTGCTGAGCTTGGGGAATGATTGCAACAGCTTGATTATTAGTTTCATCAATGAATTTCTTTAGATACCCCTGCCTGACCAAATCTTCTAAATGTCTCCTTAAGGATTTACACGAACCAGTACAGTGCCCCAATCTTGATGATATGCATAGAAATCTTTATGATCTTCGTTGCCTTCAAAGTCAGGCATTCTTCGACCACCTGAAATATGGCTTGTCTTTGATCTGGGAAAATATTCTGAAAATTGATTCCTTGAAAACAGTATTAATTGCCTCAAATGCTGATTTCCTTTTATCGGGCTTAACGAACTTCCCTTGCTTTCCTTTGTCCTTCTTAGAATTAGATTTATCCTGCTTCTACTCGGCTGGCCTTGTTTCATCCCCTACTTTAGCATATTTCTCAATTCGACACACTAGGTCGGACATATTTACTGCTGGTTTCTTTGTCAATAAAAGCCAGAATTTATCTTCCTTATTCATTCCCAACTTAAATGAGGTCACTCCCAACTGCTCGAAGCACCCTTCTACTTCATTGTAAAGCTCCAAATATCTTCGGGAATAGTCTCTGAAGGTCTCATCGGACTTCTTTTTAAGAGTTAGCAACACATCAGCAGTTTTTAGTTGTTTTGTGTTGGCCAGAAATCTTGTAACAAATTGCTCGGCAAGTTGACCCCAATTAGAAATGCTTCCTGGGGCCAACTTATGGAACCACTACAGAGCAGTCTCCCCTAAACTTGAAGGGAATACCCTACACATCAATTCTTCATTTCAGCTCCACAAAGCCATTGCTTGCATGTAATGACGATAATGAGCCAGAGGATCTGACTTACCATCATACATAGTGAACCTTGGTGTTTGAAACTTTTTGGGGGGGCTCTGCTTCATGAATTTCTTTAGTGAAAGGAGATGCTGATATCCTTCCTAACGCCTTTCTTGCTAACATTAGCGTAGATTGGGCTGGGTCTTCCCAATTCTGGAGATACAACTTCTCAGGTTCCTTTGTTCTTTCTACCTTTTTAGTTCTTTCTTGTATAGCATCATCCTCGCTAGAAGAACTCTCCTCCATAACTTGCATCTTCTTTTTCGTAGACTTTCTTTCAGGAACAATCTCCATTTCTTGAGATCTCACGAGCTTCCCCTTTGTTAGTTTGTGCAATTTAGGCCTTTGAGGATGTATCTGAGGCTTCCTCACAAACTTCATGATGATTACCCACTGAATAAAACAACTCATGTGACTCTTAATCTCGTTTCATGATGATTACCCATTGAACTATCTAGTGTCCCTTCAGTTATTTGTCTTTTAATCAATGTGTAGTTATCTTCCAATTTAATGAGATCATGACAAATACCTCAATAAACAAATAAAAATTAAAG
>JAVXUM010183976.1:0-11031 GCA_035590655.1 Pouteria glomerata
TGCTTTTTGCTTAAAATGGTAGTACTCAGGTATTCAGAACAAAAAGCTTGGGGTTGAGAAAATATTTTTGCTTTTTATATCAAAGAGGAGGGGTAAATTTGTCATTTGAACATCTTTAAAAATTTCCTGCGCGACAGTTAGGGGCAGCTCTTGGGCAAGAGCTTTCATGCTCATGCTCGCGAGGCACCTGATGGCATTCTGGACAAAATCCAGCATGACTCAGGTGAAATAAGAAGCTCGCGGGCGCGAGCTGCTCATCTCATGCTTGCGAATCTTGCAGTCACCACACTATCAAGCACATTTTCTTTTAATTAAAAGCGACCAGTGAGGATGACACAGGAACTTTTTCTCAACAAAAACACCACTCCACTTTTAGCTGTTCTTCTCTCAACATGTCCATGGAACACTAATACCCTTTAGCGTGTATTTGTGAACCAAAACTACGCTCTTGTGACATTTTCAACAAATAATAGTACAAATAAAGGAATTGCCAATTTTCTAACACTTATAATCTTCCCCTTTGGCAATTCCGAGACAAAAACCAACAAACCCAACCCAAGATGTATGGAATTTACAGGGAAAGAAAATGTCACAAGTTGTAATCCTAACATGTTTGCTATTTACACCTGTCATCCAATCAACAAACAATCAATAAGAGTTGGCATAAAAACAGAGCTCCCCCTTGATGAACTCCCCCTGGATGTGTAGATTTATCTCCCCCTTTTTGAGAGGAATTGTCAAAGAGAGAGTATCACAAAAAATGGAACAATAAAGAAGTAAAATCCATTCATAGATAAAAGCAAGATTCAATATCATTCATAGCAGAAATGACAAAAAGACAGATGCACATAAAAATATATCCTTATGAGAATAGCACAAAAGAAGAGACAAAAATAATGCCAATACAGACACTAATAACGTCATGTGCGGCAAAAGAACTGTTCAAGACGAATGAATGTGCCGTTCAAGTCACCAACATCAGCGGATAGACTTTGAATGCGTTCAGTGAGAGTCGTCAGTTGCGCCTGGGCTGGATTAAGCAGACTCATCAATGTGTTGATAGTATCATCCATGAGCTTTTGAACTTTGACAGCAGATTCAGCGGCAGCTTGCAGAGGACCAAGGAGCTGCAATTGTATAGAATCAATTTGAGTTTGAATTGATTCTTCAAATCTCTTCATCTGGGCATCAACAGAGGTCTGGTGATCGTGAATGCTTGGTTCAAGACGAGATAAGCGCTCGATGAAAGAAGTTAGGGTGAAGACCATGACAGATAGGGCATTACCCTGAGCCTAAGGATCAGCAATAGGGCCACATGGATGCAGAGCAGTGGGAGCTGGCGCAGAATGGGAAGCAGGTGACTAAGAAGAACTAGCAGGGAATGCAGAAAAATCAGTGGAAGAGTGGACTGGGTGTTTCTGAGATGTAGATCGATGAATGGTTGTACAATTGATGGGAGGATCTTGGAAAAGGGAAATCTTATCAGCCCTTTTTACAATACCAAACTGGTCACGCAACAGATTTGTTAGAAGAATGCCATATGGGAGACACAAGTGTGAATTTTTTTGGTTGTGGGCTGAGATCATGGAGCGAATGAGAAGGGAAGAAAGATCAATGGTAATATCATGAGTGAGACAGTATAAAAATTTGATCTTCTCTTCTGAAATTTTCGAAGAGCGATTGGTGGGAGTTAGAAGGGAATCACAAATGAGATTTAGTAGACAGAAGGGAACAGACAAATCACTTTGCCGAAACAACATACCCAGAAACCAGGGGCAAGGATTATCACGCATCTGAACAACAAGTTCATTGAGAGGAGGAAGAGAGGCCCAATCAACATTTGGAAACACCGGATTATAGGTCCGAGTAATCTGAAGAAAAGACCCAATGATATCAACAGTTATGTGAATGGGGACCCCCACGAACCATGGAATCAAACCTACTCTCTTCAGGAGAAATGTGGTGAAAGTTGGTGTAAAACTCCCTGATTAGTGCAACGAGGCACTACCCTGGACAGAGCCAATATGAACCCAGCCCCTTATTTCAAATAGAGTTCGAATAAAGGAGAATTCGGCAGAGAAGTAAGAAAATTCAACTTGTCGTTCCAGATGAACCGGTCGTCTTCCAGATGAACCGGTCGTCTGGAATAACAAGAGTCAAAAAGAGTCACATGACCACAGAGAAAATCACTGGCATGAGAAGAGTGGGGAACATAGGTTGTCTCTCTAGGAGTCAAAAAAGAGCCAAAGTGGTGCTCTTGAGTAGGAGGAACAAAAACAGAAGGAGACTCAGTGTTGATATTGCGAGTTAAAGGAACAAGGGGTGTTACAAAGGTGGCTGGTGTAGATGTTATTGGATCAGAAAACGAAGGCCCTGATGATTCTTCAGAGGGAGTCTGAGAATAAGAATCAGAAGATACCTCCATCGGAGTGGAAGAGGCTGGGGAAGAGAACTTGAAACGACGATGGGGATTGCGAAGGGAAGAGCGCTGGGAGTATGGAATCTTCTTTTTCGAAGGATTTCAGCTCTTTGATGATTCACCTTTGCTCTTCATAGAAGAGGCTTTCTTTGCAAATGTGACTTTCTTCTTCACAGAAGTAGAGTGGTCCCTTTTGGTTTTAGCCATGATGAAGGACAGAAGGCTAATCGTTGGATACGAGGACAAAGGGATGATGTGAAGACACAAGGTTTAAGGTTTTGGAACAGGGAATCACTTGGCTCAGAGAATTTAAGAAGAAGAAGGAAGATAACCAAGGAGGAGAGAAGAAAAATGAAGGGTTTAGGGTTTTGGAAAGACAAAGAGTCAAGCAGCTAAGAGGGTATGAGAACAAGAAGGAATTAATACCCTGCCTTAATTAACCACCGGATAAAACCCAGAGTTGAAGAGAAAAGCTGCTGGGGATTTGAAATTAATGCAGTCACCAAAAGAAAAACAAATGACCTTTCAAATGCAAAGGACGACTAACATTAATCAGCACAATGATGACAGTCGATAGGAAATGCATTAATCTGAACATTAAAACCAATTTTCAGCATTAATTTTCATGAGAACCCATGCACGGTTATGAACACACAAAGAAATCTGTGCCACCTGTTATTAATGGAGCCAATTTAATACCCAGGGAAAGTTTGACAGTACTGTACCTTTTAACCAAAAGTAGCAGAATAACAACTCCACTACTCCATATTCTCTGCAAAAAAAATGCAGGTGTCAGACCAGTACAACAGTACCCATGAGTAGTGGAGGAATCCCAACAGTTACGCCACCTCTCTGCCAAATCCAGATCTCAACCAATCACATATAAAACAAAAAAAAAAAAACAGATAAAGTCAGCAACTAAAACAAAATAAAATAATTTTTTTTTTTAAAAAAAAAACTAACACACAACTGGATAAATGGGCAGATACAAAGACGTGAGTGAGTGGGGTCTTCGCGAGCATGAGATCCGAAGCTCGCGGGCAAGAACTGCACAAGAGACCTGGACAATATACTTCACAGAACAAATGCTGCAGGTTGATTCAATGAATGTCCGACTAGAGACAACTTCAAAAAGAGTATTAAGACAAGGAAACATGATTCTTGAAATCAAACAATTAGGACTATGAAAATTTTTACAAAAAGTATAATCAACGAGTATCATTCAAGTTTCAAAATACCAAATTTTCAGATGATGTAAGAAATTGATATGTGTGACTATAAGACTTCAATGATACACTGTCCAATTCTTGAAAAATGCTTTAAACAGTGCACAGTTAAAAGAGTAGCACATTCAATGTAATCTTGAATTAACAAATGCTATTCAATCTTCACTCAACCAATATCTCAAGACATAGTTCTAGCTGCAATTCCACATTTAAATAAACTAGACTATGCCTATATGGAAGTCAAACTACTTAATTGCCCAACACTGATTAGGATTTTTTTTTTTTTTTTATTTTACAGATTCAACCTTATCTCTCCACTATAATCAAGATTATAACATGTGCAATGTGATGATGGTTTTCATACACTTTGTTTTGTTCTTTTCTTTATCTTCATTTTATTTTATTTTGTTTTTGTATTTGATTAAAGTGATAACCCTTTTCATCACTAAATTGAAACAGATAAGCAACAACTACATAAATTCCATTCATGAATTAGAATGACTTCATGAGGGCAAATCAAGTTAAGGTCAATCCATTATAGACATTGCACTAGGAATTCAAGAAAGGTACTTTCAAAGATTGACTATGTGTTCGATACTAGTTAAGATAAAAAATTAAGAAACAATGTCTCTTTAATAAAACATCTTCAAGGTAATCTCGAGAAGCTGTAAACCTTAAAGAATATCTCAAATATCAAACAATGACCAAGAAGTAAAATACTAACACATATCAATTTCAAGCACCCTCCTACTTATTCAGGAATTTCAGAACTTAAAGAACACAAAATGATCTTACTTACAAGAATAAAATCATAGGCATAATTGTAAGACCACTTATTTAAAATTTTCCTTGAAACAAGACTACTCAAAAAGTATAACCCCTAGATATGAATGTAGATATTCAAATCTAGAAGCTTCTAAAGGTTTTGTAAAAACATCAGCTAGTTGTTTATTTGTGTGAATGTATTCCAAGGTCACCACATGTCTCTCAACTAAGTCCCGGATGAAGTGATGTCTTATGTCTATGTGTTTTGTGCGTGAGTGTTGAACAAAATTTTTGGAAATGTTAATTGTACTCAAATTATCACAAAACAAGGCCATAGTACCTTGATCTATACCATAATCTGATAACATCTGCTTCATCCACAATGCCTGAGCACAACAGCTCACAGCTGTAATGTATTCAACTTCAGCAGTGGACAATGAAATGGAGTTTTGCTTTTTGCTGTGCCAAGCTACCAAATTGCTTCCAATGTAAAAGCAGCCTCCTGAGGTGCTTTTTCAATCATCATAACAACTTGTCCAATCTGCATCTGAATAGCAAGTAATTTCTGAAGAGGAGTCATTAGAAAACCAGATGCCATATTCTAGAGTTTCATTTACATATCTAATGATACGTTTAACAGCAGTTAAATGAGACTCTTTGGGACAGGATTGATACTTAGCACAGATACCTACACTAAATGCAATGTCTGGACGACTAGCAGTCAAGTATAGTAGGCAACCTATCATGCTTTGGTACAATGTTTGATCGACACTTTTGCTAGATTCATCCTTATTTAATTTGGTAGTTGTGCCCATTGGAGTCCTAACATATTTAGTTGTAGAGAGTCCAAATTTCTGAACCAAATTTCTTACATACTTGGATTGTGAGATGAAAATGCCATGTTTTTGTTGTTTGATTTGCAATCCGAGGAAGAAATTCAGCTCCCCCATCATACTCATTTCAAATTGACTCTTCATGAGTTTGGCAAATTTTAAGGCATGTTTTTCAGAAGTGGATCCAAATACAATGTCATCCACATAAATTTGAGCAATAGTGATTTGGTTAGAATCTCTATGGATGAATAAAGTCTTGTCCACACTTCCTCTAGTAAAATTGGACTCAACAAGAAATTTGGTGAGTCTTTCGTACCAAGCCCTAGGGGCTTGTTTCAAACCATACAATGCCTTATTTAAATGAAATACATGATTGGGGAATTTAGGATCAATGAATCTTTTGGGTTGCTAAAGAAAAACTTCTTCTTGTACAACTCCATTTAAAAAAGCACTTTTCACATCCATTTGAAAAAGTTTGAATCCTAAGTAGCAAGAAATGGCTAACAAAATTCGAATTGATTCTAGTCTAGCCACAGGTGCAAATGTTTCATCAAAATCCACTCCTTCAACTTGAGAGTACCCTTGTGCCACTAATCTGGCTTTATTTCTAACAATTGTTCCAAACTCATCAGTTTTATTTTTGAAAATCCATTTGGTCCCTATAACATTGACATCACTAGGTCTAGGCACAAGTTTCCAGACTTCATTTCTAGCAAATTGTTCCAGCTCTTCATGCATGGCATTTATCCAATGAGAGTCTAGAAGAGCCTCTTTAACATTTTTAGGCTCAATGCATGAGGTGTAACATAAATAATTTACCTCATTCTGAATTTGTCTCATAGTTTTCATAGGAGCACTTACCTCACCAATTACCTGTGTCACAGGGTGATTTAGCTTTACCTGAGAGGATGGATTTAAAGTGGCATCTTGAATTCCAGCTTGTGCTTCCAATCTCTTATCATACTGATTCTTTTCTTCATGCTCAAGTTCTCCTTCTTTCAATATATTTGAAGCTTCCTTCATTGAGTCTTCTTGTGGAAACATGGAAAATGTCAAGTCTTCTTCAGATGTGTTTGGCCTGCAAGAAACATTCAAAGAATCATCATCAATAACTACATTAATAGATTCTATAACAGTTGAGTGCTTCAAGTTATATACTCTATAAGCTCTACTGTTAGTGGAATAGCCTAGAAAAATTCCTTCATCACATCGTGCATCAAATTTACCAAGAGATTCTCTATCCCGATAAATATAGCACTTGTTCCAAAGATATGAAAATAGGAAACACTAGGTTTCTTACCATTCTAGATTTCATAAGATGTGACTTTTGTACCTCTTCTCACAAAGACTCTGTTGCTGATATAGTAAGCTGTGTTTAATGCCTCGGCCCAAAATTTTAAGGATAGACTTTTGCCATATAACATGACTCGTGTCATTTCCTGAGGAACTCTATTTTTCCTTTCAACAACCCCATTTTGTTGAGGTGTTTTAGGAGCAGAAAATTCATGCAAAATACATTTTTCATCACAAAAATCAGAAAATTCAGCATTCTCAAATTCTTTTTCTTGATCACTTCTAAGTCTAATAACTCTGCCAATCACAACACCTTTTTTATTTTGAAGTCTGTTACACAAAGACTTAAAGGATTGAAAAGCATCAGATTTTTCTCTCAAGAAATTAACCCAAGTGTATCTAGAAAAGTCAACAATTACAAAAATGTACTTTTTACCACCTAAACTTTCAACTCTAATAGGACCTATAAGATCAACATGAACAAGTTCTAAAACACAAGAAGTAGCTATCCTATTTGTTTTCTTGAGGATCGCTTTGATTTGCTTCCCTTTTTGACAAGGTCCACACACATTCTTCTTCACTTTGGTCAACTTTGGTAATTCTCTAACCACCTCTGACTTAGACAATCTAGCAAGATCTCAAAAATTTACATGTCCTAGTCTTTGGTGCCAAAGTTCCGCAAGATTATCCTGTGCAACATGGCAAATAGAATCACCATTAGCAGACAAAACATAACAATTATCAGAAGCTCTCACTCCTTTTAATACTATTTTGTTGTGTTTATCAAGAATGGAACAAGAATTTTTAGCAAACAACACATTGTAGTATGAGTCAAAGATTTGACTAATGCTAATTAAATTAGCCTTCAAGCCATCAACATACAACAAATCTTTCAATTTTGGGAGACTTGGAGAATCTATACATCCAACACCAAAAATTTTGGACTTGCTACCATCTCCAAAGGTAACAGATCCTTCATCACATTCCTTTAAGGTGGAAAACATAGATTTGATACCACACATATGTTTTGAACAACCGCTGTCCAAGTACCACATATTGAGCTTTGTGCTCTAAATGTAGTATGTGTAACAACATAATTCAAATCACTACGTCTAATCCATGCTTTTTTAACCTTATTTTTCAAATTTTTCTTCTCTTTGAAAACTGTTTTTGTGATAGTCTGGCTGCTGGAATTAGAAACTTCTCTAAGAAAGATGTTTCTACTTGGTTTGAATGGAGCTCTTTTAGTTACGACAAAACTTTCACCAAGATGACTAAATCTATTTGTCAATAACATTTTTTTCTTTGCCATTTTTCAATGTGTTAGCCTTAGACTTGATGTAGTCTAAAGCTAATCTATATAACTTGTGACAATAAGGTCTAATGTGTCCTCTAATACCACAAAAATGATAAATGGGAACAAATTTTGTGGGTTGTCTAGAATTCAAAAATGATGAACCAGTGTTGAGGAATTTTTTTACCTCCATACAGATGTAGGTAATTAGAAGAAGCATTACCTCTTTGATGTTTTTTCACCTTACTTTCAGTCAACATTATCTTTTGTCGGAAGTTTTGGACTTCAGTGAACACCATTTTAGAGCTTCCAAGACCTGAAATTCTGGTGACAGGAGCTGGTTGAGATGTTTTATGTTTTCTCATTGAATTCTCCTCTTTAGATGCATCCCTATCACTCTTGAGAGCTAAAACAAGCATGACAGGTCCTTTTGCTTTGCTTGAGGTGAATGAAGAGAGTTTTTCACTTTCGAGCCTAGACTTGTCATTCGGAGCTCTCTGAGCTTCCAAAATATCATCCAACTTCTTTGAACCAGATTCCCATTTCTTAAAAGATTGACTCATTTTGTCTCTGTTCTTCTTTAGCTCTTCAATTTCCTTTTCTAAAATCTGATTTTGAGCGATCAGATTCTCCTCATTTTCTTTTAGAGATTTAATTAATTGTTCTTGTTCGCTAACTTTGATTCTGTAGCTATCAACTTTGGCATTTATACTTTCCTTTTCCTTTTCAACAGTATTAAGTTTTGAAATAGCCTTTCCTTTATGTTTAACAAGAATTAAACTCTGTTGATACAGCTCTAAGTACTTTTCTTGCAACAAATCCAATTGTTCTTGCAAATCTTCTTCACTTTCTGATTCTGAGGTAGTACTTTTATCATCTTCTGGAGTCTCATTTGTGAGATTAGTGACTTCTGAGGTCTCCATCAGAGTCATACCATGAGTTTTCACCATGAATGTAAGTACTTCTAAGGAATTATCATCTGAACTAATTGACTCATCTTCTTCTTGATCTCCTTCACTTGTTGATTCATCCTCATTGTCCCATGAAACTGCAAAAACCTTCTTTGTCTTCTTCTTCAGTCTATTCGCACACTCATTTGTAAAATGGCCATACCCTTAGCATTCAAAGCATTGTTTGTCACTATGTTTTTCTTGCTTTTTATCACTTTTAGAATTCTCTCCAAGTTTCTTCTTCAGCCCTTTGTTAAACCTTGAGGCATTGTTGGCAAAGTTTTTCTTGGAAAAGTTTTTGAACTTCTTGACCAAAAAAGCAATGTCATCCACACTTACTTTTAAAGTGCCTACTTCATCATTTGATTCCTCAGTAATTGAGCTTAGAGCAATTTCTTTACCTCCTTTGTTTTGATTTAAGTTAACTTCATAAGTTTGCAAGGAACCCACTAGTTCTTTCACTTTCATCTGGTCTACATCTTTACTTTCTTCAATCGCAGTGACTTTGGGCTAAAATCTCTTAGGTAAAGACCGAAGAATTTTTCGGACTATCTTCGATTGTGGAATAATCTCTCCCAAGTTAGCTGAGGAATTAACAATATCACTGAGTTTGATGTAGAACTGATCGAAAGTCTCATTTTCTGCCATTCGAATGACTTCAAAATTGGTAGCTAAGCGCTGCAGTTTAGTTATTTTCACAGTAGTGGTTCCTTCGTAAGTAACTTGCAGCACATCACATGCTTCTTTTGCCACTTCACAATTAGAAATCCTCTTGAATTCATTCTGAGAAACACTGTAGAAGATAGCATTAAGTGCCTTACTGTTCCAGCTTGCTGCTTCATTGTCTTGAGGTGTCCAATCTCATTTTGCTTTGAGGGTGGGATCGGTATCACTCACCGTTGGTGGCTTCCAGCCTTCAGTCACAGAGTCCCACACTCTCTCATCTATAGACTTGAGAAAAGCCCTTATTCGAGCCTTCCAATAGTGATAGTTGGAACCATCTAAAAATAGAGGTCTCATAGTAGACTGACCTTCTCTCTGACCATCCATGACTGCTCAAAAATAGGATCTGCTCACAGACAAAAAGTCTAATCACAACAACAGAGCACCTGGGGCTCTGATACCACTTGAAAGTCCCAAGAGCAGTATCTCACTTTTAGAAATCAGTAAATAAGAAAACTAAAAACCAACCACATACTTGTAAATATAAATCAGAGAGCATCCAGCAACAATACACACAAATTTGTTGACAAGGGTAAAAACTCTTTTGTAAACAAAGGAGAAAACAACCCCGGATTCTTAAGCGGATCGGACTAGAAAACTTCACTATGTAATAAAAGAGGTTACAAGGTTCCAAAAAGAAGTATTACAAATTTCCCCAACCAATGACCCATTGATCTACTTGTATAAAATTCTCCCTAACCTTGCTTGCTAGACATCCCACAACTAACCTCAACCAGTAAAGAAATCTCCCTTCAAACCTTGAAGAAAATGCTCCCCGATCTGACTCCAAGTCACAGATTTGAGCTGATGTAATGAACCTTTGTACCAAAGATGAAGAGAATCACTTAAACTTCATGAAATCCAAGAGCCCATAGTCATCCTCACTGTTTTTTTCTTAAAAGTAGTAATCAGGTTTTTTGGAACAAAAAGCTTAGGGTTGGGAAAAGATTTTTACTTTTTATATCAAAAATGAGAGGTAAATCTGTCATTTGAACATCTTAAAAAATTCTTGCGCGACAGTTAGGGGCAGCTCTTGGGCAAGAGCTTCCTTACTCATGCTTGCGAGGCACCTGAATGGTTAGAGAAAAGGTCACTCAGGTGAAACAGGAAGCTCGCGGGCGCGAGTTGCCCATCTCATGCTCGCGAATCTTGCAGATACCACACTGTCAAGCATATTTTCTTTTAAATAAAAGTGATCAGTGAGGATGACACATGAACTTCTTCTTAGCATAACACCACTTTATTTTCAACTGTTCTTCTCCCAATATGTCCGTGGAACACTAATACTCTCCGGCATGTATTTGTGAACCAAATTTACGCTCTTGTGACATTTTTAACAAATAGCAGTACAAATAAAAGAATTGCCAATTTTCTAACACTTACAATTAAACTGGAAAATCCCAAGTGTTCCCATTAAAGAAATTTATCAACCAAAAAGATGGTCATTTTCTTCTGACTACTCCATCAAGACTGTTGAACAAACAGTCCCTTATACATCTGAATGTCAATCTGTCCAACTTTTGGACTC
>JAVXUM010184039.1:0-11028 GCA_035590655.1 Pouteria glomerata
AGATGACCACTGCACTTGTGTATGGCAGTGAGTATATAAACTGCACAGGGACTCTATTAGGTACCCCGTTTGGTCCAATTTTAGGACGTTATATAGCAGTTTTGTTTCGTGGGTCCACTATGCAACCGCTGTGTTAGCTCTGATGATTGAGGTCATGTTTGCATGTGATGAATGATTTACACTCACCCCTGGGTCCCCCGAGATCCGGGGCGTGACAATAACAATAACTGATAACAATTAAAGAATCATCATGCAGCAATATCAACATCATTATTATCAAAAGGGCTTGTCAGGTGAGCATAGGGAAAGCACCACTAAGGGGGAATATAATTTTTCTAGTGGGTAAAGTAAAATTCTGTAACAAAAGAGGGGATTAATTTGTGAAAACAAGAAGATCCATTTTGATATTGGGTTTTTCGCCGAACTAAAAAAGCATTTTGATTACGTGTTTTCATTTAGAATGAAATATTTGTAAGAGAAAATTTGCATTTTGATACTATGTTTTTAGGTTTAGGGAAAATGCAGTTTGAAATTGGGTATTCACTAATAATACATTCCAAAATTATGTCCATTGTAAGTGAAACAAATTAATAATGTATCAGCTTAAAGTGTTCCCTAACTTAGGTTAGGGTTGTGTTACCCCTAGGGATGTGTAAATAATTTACCTTTTTCACAGTAAAAAAAAAAATAGGCTTTACCATTCGTGAAATATCCCTTATAATTTACGGTGTCCAAATTAAAATTATATCACCATGTAAATATATATATTTATAGAGTGAGTCTATTTGTAAGTTACAAATAATCTCTTATACTTTACTTTTTTATTAATTAAAATTACACAATCATCTGTATTTCTTTCCTCATGTGTTTTGCATACTTATAGTGTCACAAAAACTCCTATATAAAAATGTAATTCAAGACATAGTTGTAATATCATAAATGCCTTTATTTTATAGTATAAATTATTTTTCAAACAATATATATAGAAAGCAATTTATTAATTTTTCTTAGATAGTTTGAAAAGTGAGCAAACAACTACAATCTAAATTTTTTGAAAAAATTCACTCATGCAATGGGTTACCTTTTAGGATAAGAAATTTCTAATTCTAGATTTTTTTTCTAAAAAATTATTATTATAAAAAAATTAGATTAAGTTTTCAAATGAAAGATACTTGTTATTTGTTTGATAAATTTGATTATATACTTAAAAGTTAATTTTTTCATTTCATTAATTTTTTAGTTACATATTTTTTAGTAGTTTTTTTTTGGTATATGAATAGTGTGAAACAAATTGGTGATTTTATTTTGAATATAGGATTGGTGAGAAAAGTTAGGGGGTAAAGGATAATTAAAAATTTAAATTTAAAAGTTATCTTATTTTAATGTTTTCATGTCTTATTTATGAAATAAAATATTTTGAAAGACTAAAATAAAATTTCGTTATATTTATTTTTTAGCAATAATATAAAAATAAGTTTTATTTATTTTATAGATTAATCAAATAAGAAAATAATTTATTTCATTTCAATTTATTAACAAACTTATGTCATTTTATTTATAATCTTGATATTTATTCATTATTTAATAAATCTTTTATAATTTATTTATTTTAACATTTATCGCACTTACATTTGATTTTATCACATTATTTTTAAAATATACTACTTGATAATGAGAATTAAAATGATTGTATAGAGCCTTACTAAATGATTTGTGAAAGAGGACCAAAGTTAAAATGACAAAAGTTTGTAAACAAAAGAAATGAAAAAAAATTAGTTTTTCTTATTTGATTGAATTGTGAAAAAAATAAAATAATTTTTTATTTGATTGCTAAAAATATAAATATAAAGAAAATTTTTTATTCTTTAAAAATATTTTTCTACTCTTTTGTGGTGTTTGTTTAAATTTATAAATATTTCATTTATGAAAGATGATTATGTTACTTTAAATTATATCTAAGAATAATTAGTAAAAAAAATAATTTTGTAATTTTACTTAATAAAAAATTATAAAATAATGTGTTAGATTTATTGTGCATTTGGAGCTCCAAAATGGAGTAAAAAATCCCAAAAGTTGACTTTTTTTGTGCTTTTGGACGTTTAGGTTGTTGAAATTTTTGAATTTTTTTGTCAGACCACAATACTAAAAATAATTTAAAATTCATTTAAACGGATGGTAAATGATTTTTTGTTATCAGATTTTACTAAAGTGTAGTGCCAAAAAAATTCATAATTCATTCGAACGGATGTAAATAATCCATTTGAATGGATTTTGCCGTACTATAGTGCATGTTATTTTGAATATTAAGATGTGCATTATTATTTGACAATATATTTTTTTGGACATTATGATTGCTAGTTTTGTTATATTTTTTAATGATAGATGTAATTTTTTTTTTGAAATCGATGAAAATTAAAACTTAAAAACTTTTAGAGTTTTTTTTTTAATATATAGATTTTAGACTTAGTGTCTAATGGCAGAAAAAGCTAATATCTGAGCCATTAGCTACTAACTTTTTGATTTTTATAAAAAACAATCCTCTTATATTTTAAATTGATTTTAAACTTAGATGGAAAAAATCAGATTAATAAAAATTAAAATGTTAGTTACTAAAAATCTATTTTTTTCTATTGAAACACTTAAAAAACCTAAAAAAAAAAAATTAATTTTTTTTCCTTGCCAAGCGGAACGGATGCGGGTGGGGCTGCAGTAACTGGTTTACTGCAGCGGCAGCAGTAGTCAAAACGGCACCGTTTTGTGTCGTTTTGTTTGTTTTTTGCTTTGTTTCAGCTGTGTTGGTGTGATTTTGACAGCGTGGTAGACCAATTTTTTGTTTAAAAAATAAAATAAAATAAAATAAATCAATAAATAATAAAATATTATGCACTTGATTTTTTTTATTAAAAAATTTGACAAAAAAAAGTACACAAATTTGATATAAAAGTGACATGTGATGAAATTCAATTGGAAGAAAGCAAAAAAACAATAGTAAAAATTAATGAATTTTAATTAATTTTGGCGTGCTAAACGAAACCCAAGTAACAATATGAAAAAAACGACACCGTTTTTGCTGACTTGAGCCGCGCTTATTAAGACTAAAATACCTTCAAATATAAAAAAATAAATACATATGTATACATATACGCATACATATAAATTTTATTCTTCTCTTACTCTCTTTATCTTTTTAAAATTAATTTACAATAAATGTTATAAAAGAATAACTGAATTTATTAAAATTATAAATTATTTATGTGCTTAAATTTATAATTAGCACTTATTTTTTGTAATTATCCTTTAGTGGGGAAATTTGATTAAAAAATAATAAAAAATTAATAATTTAATACTAATTTGTTTTAATTTGAGTAAATAGTAATAAACAATATTAATTAAAAATTATTGTTTATTTATATAATAAATTTTTTAGTAAGAAATAATTTTAATTTTAATAGCAAATCATTATGTATTTTTTAATAGTAATTAATTTTGGTTAATATAAAAAATATTAATAAAAGAAATCATTCTAATAATAAATTATCATTTATATATTAAACTTTAAATTTTATTTTAATAAATTAAATTATTCTTTTATAATATTTATCATAAATTTATTTTTAAATAGGTAAAGAGAGTAAAAGAAGAATAAAATTTATGTGTATCTTATATTTATATGCATGTATTTATTTTTATTTTTTTTTATATTTGAGGGTATTTTGATCTTAATAAAGTTATATTATATAAAGGGTTGGTTATTAATTTTATTCTATTTAATTTATTTAAAGGTATTTAAATATCGTCCCTTTTAAATAAGTGATAGAGTCAAAGTGTTAAAATTAATAAAAGAATAATTAAAAATCATGTATAATTAAATGAGTGTAAGTATAATTAATCCTAAATAAAATAAAAGTTAATATAGAGGTCCAACTAATCCAAGGGGTTAGTTCAGTGAAATGAGAAGAGAGTGTAAAGTTTGGGAGAACTCTTTAGGTCGTGGGTTCGATTTTCGTCTGAACATCCCTCATATAATGGATTTGGGTCTAGGGGCAGGGTTCAAATCCTAAAATTTCGAGTCTCGGTTGGTTGGAGTTAGTGCTAGAGCTCGGTTGAGTGAATAGCGACCGATTATCGAAAAATTTCTTCGAACCCAAAAAAAAAAAAAAAAAAAAAAACACATAGAGGTCCAACTTGGCTTGGTGCTAAACTAGGAGGAGACAATGAATCGCAGCCGCATATTTGATTTGCAAGAATTCCCGATGCCGCTTAGGATTTGGAGCTTCTGAATTCCTTTCACTGAAATCTCTGCTGCTATCTAGCCTATCTTCCCATTTTTGTTGAATTGATTTGTTTCTTCGAGATTGAAAGGAAGAGGAATGCCACGCGGAATTGAGGAAGTTAACGTAGCAAACTAAATTAGTTTGTTTTAGATGTATTTATGTTTTTATTTTTTTTAAATTAAAAAAGTATAAATAAATTTATATTCATCAAATTTTAATCCAATATTTTTCGACCTTAATATTACCGACCTAACATAACTTTTTATGTTTATCTTCCCTTTTTATGCTAGCTATGCAGCAATTCTGATAGTTATGTCAATGTTTATACAATATTGAAGCTTTATTTGAATACTAAACTTAGTTCTATCTTTTTTTTTCCGTTTTAGTTAACTTTTTTTTTATCAAAATTTAATTTTAATGTAAAAGTAATAATTTTTAGGTGTGTTTATCGAATTTCTAAAAAAAAAAAAAAATCACCTCTGTTTAGTAAAAGTTATCCATTTAATTAAAAAAATAATGAAAAAGTTAAATTTTTTTTTATTTTTCTAACTTCACTCAAACGGAAATGAATTTTTAAATTTTTTTAACAAGCCCAAAAACTATAACTTCTGAATATATATATTACTTAAAAAAATTATATAATACAAAAAAATAATTTAAAAACAAACTAAAATCTTTTTTATAACTAATGTGAGTGACTCTAATAAGTTCTAGTGTATAATGCTACTAGAAATTACTTATACTTAAAAGTATGAAAATATAATTTAACTAACAAGGACTTCGAAAAAGTAAATAAAATAAGTTAGTTTAAAATCTGAAACCAAAATTAAAAAAAAGTTTAAAATTTAAATCAAATTCTTACTTAATAAGACACTCTTTCCAATAAATCTAGGTTATTAATGGTTATAAAATAGAGCCGAGTGAGTTCCTTATCATTGCATTCACATCAAGTCTAATTATTTTCCGCACAATTATCATAAGTATCAAGTACCCACAGTACGACCCTTTAAGATAGTTGAGTTGGTTGTAGCAGAAGATTCTATTGGTATTGGTCATTAGTTCGATTCTTTAATGTGAGAACTGTCCTTAACTTTCTCGGTAGAACCGGTCAGTTGGGGCTTACCTAGGCTAGTTTACCTCTCTGTGGTACTTTGCCGGTTAGGGCCACAGGGGCGAGTTTCACCCAGAGCGCATCCTCGAATAGCGGTTGCAAGTTTCCTCGCTTACCAAAAATACCCACGTTCCGTACAAATTCTTTGTTTTCTTTTTTTTTCTTCTTTCAGTGATTTGATAAAAAAAATTCAAAATTAAATTCTGTTGAGGAAGTAATAATAATAAATAAATAAACAAATGATAATTCATCACATATTTTATCATGGCTTCATCATGGCATGCTAATGTCCTCATGATATATAGATAATTCTAATTGACGTTAATGAAATAAAATTAGCCCAGATCTCAAAATCATTGCAATGGAATATAATGACAGTTCTAAATTTTTTTAATCGCACCATCCACGCATAGCTAAGATTAATCACTTAAAGACAGTTTTTTCTACTGTCAAGGACGCATGCATTAATACTGAAAAGAAGATTCCACAGCAAATCCATTTCTCGCAAGGATGTAATTAAAAAAACATTAGACTCGCGCCGACTATTTAATCACTGTATGTTGGCTGCCAGTTCTGCAAATTCCCTGTGAAAGGTTGGTCTGGAATCTGCTTCATCTTAATTATAAAGGGTGCGTTTGTACGCTCAAACAAAAAATAAATAAATAAATAAAAAATACTTAAAAATTGACTCTGTTATAGTATTTTGTTATTTGATAAAATAATAACTTTTACTACTTTTCTGTTCTGCTACAGTAATTTGATATGACAGCGGGTTTCACTTTTTCTCACTTTTTACTCTGCTACAGTAAAAAAATTTACCAAACATACAAAAGTTGTTATTTTTTTGCTCAGCTATAGTAACAACTTTACCAAATACTTAAAAGTTACAAAAAGTTGTCAAAATTTTCATTTTGATTCACCAAACACACCAAAAATTATCACTAACAATTTTTAACAAAAAAACTACCAAAACTTAAAAGTTTTGCTCTCCAAACACCCGTGTGGAGATATATGGCATCCTACTAGCAAAAAATAAAAATTCTACTATAATTTCTGGAACCTAAATATATATAGTATTACTATACTTACACTCAATTTTTACACCCTTATTTACATCCACCGATGATTATCTGTTATAATCTGTGTATTTTATTTAAAATCATCATACCCGCAAAATGCAGTCTTTATCTGATAATTGTGATAATTTTGAACGAAATATACGGGTAATTAGCAAATAAGGTGTAAATAAGGGTGTAAAAGTGAGATGTAAGTGTAATATTTTTTAAATATATGTGACCGTTTGGAATATAAAAAATATTAAAAAAATAAAAATAATCATACTAAAAAAAAGTTTGGTGTTTGATGTGTTATTCAAAAAATTAGAGAAGTTGATTAAAAAAAATTAGAAAAATTAAAAAAATATATGTAAAAGTTCAAAAAAAATTGTTAAAAGATAAAGAAAATTGGTGTGGAAAAAGTTGAATATTTTTTATTTTTATTTTTATTTTTGGTGTTCCAATTGGGCATCATATTAAATTAAGCAATGAAGTATTTGAATTAAATTTGTTAAGATAAATAAAGTTAAAAAAAAAATAATTCGAATTTGGCTTGATAATATTTCTACTGGAACTACGAATGGTTTAAAATTTTACACTATATTTATCTATTATTAATTTATTGAATAGAATTCAAGTAAACTTTTGATTGAATCGAATTTGAGCAAATCTCAAGTAGATTACGCACCTTTAAACTCAATTGCTTGTCTTGCGATAATTAATTATATCTACTTGGCCATATATTTTAGTTATTTATAGATTAAGTTTGAGGTTTACCTAATGAAAAATGTCGCTGATTTTTCCATATACACTAACGGGTGTTCAAATTTGAAAATGTAGAATCAATTTACACATACGCACACGACATACGAAAGAAAAACAGTAAAAGATCAACACACGCTATTTCTTATTGATTACAGGGTTACGTAGAGAATATTTATAATCATCTCTATTCCTAACCCTAATAGGATTACGTAGTCTAATTCTCAAGATGCCCTTAATTATATTGTACCGTACTGTAGGGGCGTTGCCCCCCGCACCCCCCAAACTCTCGGGCCTACAGCCCAGCCCACTACACATTAAACCCAAGGTAAGGGCAGATGCTCGCTCCACTCCGCTCTACATCGCATCCGTCCCTCATTTCTAACACTTGATTTCTCTCCATATAAGTCACAAGTTCTAACAAAAAATCCTAAAGATATATAATCATTTATTGGCTCATTTTGTATAAGTTAGTGCATAGGTAACTTAATTAATTGTTTCACTCTTAGGTCCATTGTTCTTAATTCACGCCATTAAAACAATATATACAAAGTTGGTGTCTAAGTACTCAGGACCCCATCGTATGACAGTTCAAGAACAACAATGAAGCATTTTCGATATCATCACATGTACACTTGGAATACTATGATTTCTTAATTAATTCGTTATTTTTCTATAGGTTAAAGCCTGCATTTGATTTGAAAATCAGTAAACAAATCTACATTCTAAATGAAAAGGAAATATGATCATTTATACAACTCTATGTACAAGTATTTCGCATTATAGGGCTGGAAGAGCGGTAAATGTAAATAGTTCTTCTCAGTATTCTAATTCATAAATTCATATCGTAACGGAATAATTTGATCGTTAATGTTTAATTAAACATAATAACTTTTTATCCATGGACTAACAGAACTACGTATAAACTGTGGTGTGCTGTACCTCAAGTAAGTTTTTAATCCAATTTTTTTTTTTTTTTACTAATAATAATATATAACATTTTAACCCAATTATTTATAACTCAATTTAAATTTAATCATAACTTGGTTTAATTTTTAGTCTATAGCTCAGGGTGAGAAAAATTCTTAATCAAGTTTAATACCCAACTTGTATCCAGTTTAATAACTACAATTCAACATAAAAAAGAAAATTTCAAAACTGCCCTTGAATCCAAGTAATAACATGAACAAGCTTGGAAAGCTTACATCAAAATGGGAATGAGGGGCTGTTTAGCAATCAAATTTAGTAATGGAGTTTTGAGTTACTGTGTGGAAAATTTTAATCCCCTTTCTCTTCTTTCTCTTGTATTTCTATATACTCTCTTTCGATGCGGATTTGTATGTATAAAGATGGTTAAATAAAATTGTTAGAGTTGGTCTCTGACCAAAAATCCTTCGACACTTGAGTCAATTATAGACATTAATAATAATCTCATGCATATAGAGAGATAAAATAAAATAGAAATATATAGAAAGAAGAAGAAAAGAAGAAAGAGAGAGCTTACCTTGACTATATTTAAATATGATAATTCATGGATCTCATTCATATATATAACCCGTGCCTCAGCACGTCAGTAATGTCAATATAGTACTCTCAGTCAATCAATAATCACAACATAAAATCGAATGATGCAACACTAGTCCAATACACATGATATGCTCAATCATACAAATAAATATCATTTCAATATAAAAAAAAACATTCCTAATTAGTTTAAGGATGATTTGGGATCCATTTATTCATGTAAAATCAACATCTAAGGGTCCCGAGCAATAATCAATATTTTAAAACTCCAAATTATATCAAATTGAGAATCTTAGTATTCTATTGGTCGAACCCGCATCCAGACAGTAGGGACAGTGAGCTGTTTGGACCTTTCTTCAAACAACATTACCCAATCAAGGCTGTCCAAACCCTTATTCAAACACCAGCACCCAAAAGGAGTTGTCCCGACCTCTGTCTAAACAACAATGCCCAAAGGGCTTGTCCATACCCCTATCTGAACAGCTGTGTCCAAAAATCAATTTTTCTAATCTGTTATCAACAAACACCAAATTAAAATATCCAATTCATTCATTCAAGTCACAATATCAACAATTAATTATATATAAACATATAAACATCTTAATAATATGTTTATTAAACATTTATTTCAACAATGACTCAAAATAATATGAAATCTCAACATATACATGCATATATACACATTCATATATATATGTATGCACTTAACCACAAATTCACTAATATTTTACCCAATCAAGCAAATGATATATCAAAATCATGCTAATCACAAATATAATCATATATATGAGTCTTACCTACCTTGAATTTGAAAAAAAAAAAAAAGAAAAGAAAATTTAAGAAAGCCGATTGAACTTCTAACCTTCTAAGGGTAATTTCTTCCACTTCAAGCTAAATTTCGTGAAACGAATACCACCACAATGTTCATGGCGTCAAGTACTATCCCCATCTATTGACTTTCTTTCTCAAAACTTACTCTCTCTCTACCTTCTCTCTTTTCTTCTTTTCTTCTCTTTTTTCTCTCTCTTCCTCTTTGCTTTCTGAAGCCACCGAGCCAAAAGAAAAAAAAAAAAAAAAAAAAAAAAAGAAAGAAAAAGAGAAGAGAATGGAGAAAATGAAAAAGGAAGAAAAAAGAAAGACAGAGCCTTGGGCCCGATTATCTAATTCAATACCAATTCGGGCTAAACTTAGCCTAGGAAAAATAAAAAAAATCAATCTAATCTCAGTTTAACATTTTATTGGTCCAAAATAATACATAAATAGTCAAAATTAAATACTGAGTATTACAAGACATGTGGAGAGCATTCTAGCGCCTACACCTTCAACACATTTACAATGGCAGATGTGGAAGAGGAGGAAACTACCTTACTTCCTGTACCTCTGCCCATATTCCAGCATCATTCCCTACCTCCAAATGTGGTTCAATCACTTGGGACGAGGATTAGGTCTATATCCAAGCCTATATAAAACAAACAATACAAAAGAAAAGATTAGACACTGAAAACTCTTAAAGAAACTCAATCATTTTGTTTACACATACTCTCTTTTTCTAAAAAATCTAAATTGACCACTGGATGGAGATTTGGTCACACCTTACTTGGCCAAAAACTATTTCAGGTGCTAGGAAAAGAAAGGCAGAGATCATTTTGCAATGTAATCCAAATAATCGTTTCCAATTGGGTACTTTCATGCAAAATGTTGATTGGACAGCTTACTTGAAATAGTTTCGAGTTTTTTGACACTCCAATATAAAAGAGGAAAAAAAATTAAAACTTCTTTATAATTGAGATTTTAATTTTTCTTTAAGCACATCCTAATATGTAGTCGATTAATTATCTCTATCTCTCTCTCTCATATACATATGCATGCATACCTTACACACGCACCCACCTTATAGGGATAGGTAGCCTTAATTGTGCTTAAAAAAAAAAAAAAAAAACTAACTAGTGCACATATATGTAGACCTTTTTTTCAAAAATTTTATTTATTTTGTTTTTGTAATTTTAAGATATTAACAAAATACAAAAATAATATTTCAAAATAAGATAACTAATATATAGGTAAAAAAAAAAAAAAAAAGTTGATTTTTTTGTCGCTTATATGAATTTTATTATTTTTTATAAATACAAAAAATATATCTAAAAATTCTAAAAAATAATAATAAATTTTAATTAAAAGTTATAAAAAACAAAAAATAATAAAAAAACTGACTGCTATTATTTACCAAACTATGCATGTACTATATTATCTATACTATTATAAAAGAAATACCAGGGATATTGGTGTAGCCAAAATATTAATG
>JAVXUM010184105.1:0-11022 GCA_035590655.1 Pouteria glomerata
CCATGACCTTCCCATTATTGCATTATAGGAAGATGGTGCATCAACCACAGTGAACTCGACTTCACATTCTGTTGGCCAGGCATGAACAGGGATCAGAACCCTCCCCAATGGCCATACTAGGGTTGAGTTGAATCCAATAAGGGGGCACTCTGCTTGTTCTAAATCCTCCTCAGTTAAGCCCAACTTCTTAAATAAGCTATAAAACATTACCTCAGTAGAGCTGCCAGCATCAATCAAAATTCTTTTAACTTCTAATTCAAACATGCCCAAGGTTACTACCAGGGCATCATTGTGAGGTTTCTCCACCTTCTAAGCTTCTTCTTCCAGGAATGTAATGCCCTGACCTCCATATCACTTCTGGCGCTTGCTCGGGCACTCAGCAACTTCAAGCACTTCCTTTCCCGTGGAGGATTGCTCTGTATTTGAGCACATCGTTACACTTTGAGGACGATTCTCCATATGAATAACATGAAAAACAGTTGGTCTTTGTACATTCCTCATTGGTCTCACATGTGGTGGTTGCTCAGCTTCCTCTACGGCATCTTCTTCTGTAGCATCGTCCCTCCTTTTCCTCTGGCCTTCCTGTCGATCTTGGAGAGCTGCTACAACAGCTTGATTATTTCCTTCAGTAATGAACTCCTTCAGATACCCTTGCCCAACTAAATCTTCCAAGTGTCTTCTCAAGGATTTGTACGATCCAGTATGGTGCCCTTTGTCTCGATGGTATGCACAAAAATTCTTGTGATCTTCTTTTCCTTCAAAATTAAGCAACTTCCTTGGCCACCTGAAATATGGCTGATCTTTAATCTGGGGAAGTATTCTGAAAATTGGTTCCTTGAAAACAGTATTGGTTGCTTCATATACTGATTTTCTTTCCTCTGGCTTCACAACCTTTCTCTGCTTCTCTTCATCCTTCCTAGAACTACCCTTGTCCTGCTTTTGCTTGGCCGGCCTCATTTCATCCTCTACTTTGTCATACTTTTCAATCCGGACATTAAGTCAGGCATATTAACAGCTGACTTTTTTGTCAATGAAAGCCAGAGTTTATCCTCCTTCTTCAATCCCAGCTTAAATGATGCCACCGCTAACTGCTCGGAGCATCCTTCCACTTCATTATAGAACTCCAAATATCTTCTTGAATAATCTCGAAGGCTTTCATCAGGTTTTTTCTTCATGGTAAGTAACACATCAGCAGTTTTTGGCTGCTTTGTGTTAACTAAGAATCGTGCAACAAATTGCTCGGTAAGTTGCCCCCATTCAAAAATACTTCCAGGGGCTAATTTATGGAACCATTGCAAAGCAGTGTCCCCCAAACTCGATAGGAATACCCTACACATCAATTCATCATTTCAGCTCTACAAAGCCATTACTTACATATAATGGCGATAGTGAGCCAGAGGATCTAACTTACCATCATAAACATTGAATCTCGGCGTTTGAAACTTCTTGGGGGCTCTGCCTCAAAAATTTCTTTAAAAGGGAGAGACAGTTGTCTTTCCCAATGCTCTCCTTGCTAGCATCAATGTAGACTGAGCTGGGTCTTCCCAATTCCGAAAATACAGCTTCTTAGGCTCCTTTGTTCTTTCAGACTTCTTAATTCTTTCATGCACAGCCTCATCCTCACAGAAGAGTCTTCTTCTATAACTTGTGGCCTTTTTGTAGACTTTCTTTTCAGGACAAGGACAATCTATTTTCCCTGGAATGTTGTTGACTTCTTCCTTGCCAAAGTAAATGACTTCGTCCTTTGGGGTTGTACCTGAAATTCTCCCTCAGGCTGTAAACTCATCTTTTCTGATTGAACTATGGAATGACCTTTCCTCATTGCGTTTGCTCTTGTTCTTCTTCATATAATGAATCAACGCTCTCCTCTGAGTCTGAAGATGATTCAGAAGCATGCTCTTTGATATTCTTCCAATTTTCTTGGCTCAATTGTAGCAGTAATCCTTCCAACTCAATCTGCTTTTCACTAACTAGGGCTTCAATTTCTTTCTCCTTTTAACAGCCTTAGGATCTACCACCTTGCGCTTCCTGCTTGCTTCCACGCTAGGAGTGTGTATAACTAGTGCACTTCCTTTTTGCTTGGCTGGAGTGATCTCTTCTCTTGTGTGTGAAGATTGTGGGAGCGTTGTGTCTTCGTCAGATGTCATTCTTAATCGAACAATCTTAAGTCAATTGCAAATTATAATCAAAAGAGTGGAGAACTAAGAAAACGAACCCCACGGTGGGCACTAAATGATCGGCAGTAAAAATTACCACTGAGCGTGATCACCACGTCTACTGAAAAGTCAAGAATTCAGATCTGTAAGACAAAGCAAATTAGAAGAATCGACTAAGAAGAGTCCCGACCAAATCTTCTCCGATGCTTAAGTTAGTTCTTGTTTGAGAGAAAATGAAAAAAAGAAGTGGGTAATTCAGTGGGCAATAGTGAACATATCTAGATTTGTCATTAAGTGTTGTATTTATAGTAAGAAAGATGTATTAGAATAATATTATCTTTTACAAAAGGTAATCATTCTTTCCGTATTTGGCTGCTTGACACAAGTATTCACTTTCTTTTCATTTAATGCTGGTCATATAGTATTAAATAAGGGTAAAAAAGGAATGGACTTTGGAGGGTTATTCAGACAGTGAAATGTTCAAAGGTTTCTTCACATTACCACGTGTACAAAAAAATGGCAATGAGATGAAGATTTCTTATTGTAAATAAACTAAAACATTATAAATGAACTAGATTTATTACTATACGAAATCATTACCGGTGGAGGTCCAATATTACGGTCGACCGGGCATTAAATTCCTTTCTTCTCTACTCGGCATAATATTTTGCTCGACAGTCTCTCTTTAAGTTTTTACGGTGTGTCTCTTTGGATAATTTTCACGTATTACAGTATTTTTTTTGTACCAATAGAACAGAGGTTCAAGATCATCAAAGGTGTGGCCTGTGGATTGCTATACTTGCACGAAGAATGGGAACAGACTGTGATTCACAGAGATATTAAAGCCGGCAATGTTTTGCTAGATTCAGAATTGAATGGCCGTCTCGGCGATTTTGGGCAGGCGAAGTTGTACGAGTGCGGCTCGAACCCAGCCACAACCAGAGTTGTGGGGACACTTGGGTACATTGCGTCGGAGCTCACCCGAACGGGTAAACCAGCGACAGGCTCCGATGTGTTCGCGTTCGGTGCGTTTTTGCTGGAAGTCGTGTGTGGTAGGAGACCAGTTGAGACTAAAGCTTTGCCGGAGGAGCTTTTTTCTGGTGCAGTGGGTGTCGGAGAGGTGGAACAATGGGGCTTTCCTTGAAGTGGTGGACCAAAGATTGGGAGGAGAGTATGACGAGATGGAGGTCGCGGTGGTGCTCAAGCTTGGGCTCATGTGTTCGAACAACGCGCCGGGAAAAAGACCCAGTATGAGGCAGGTGGCGATGTACCTGGAGGGGGAGGTAGTGCCGCCGGCGGGTGAATACGACGGGAAGAAGGGCAGTGGTGGTGGTGGTGGGTTTGAGGACTTCGTGCATTCATACCCTTCGTCGTCGTCGAACTTCGAGAAAACGAGTGCTTGCTCTTGCTTTTCGGATTGGAATATAGATATTGAAGCTGGCCCTGCTTCTCCTCCGTCTTTGTCCGCCGGAAGCGACCGCAGGTAGCCAAATTGCGCGCGAGGAGAGAGAGAGAGAGAGGGTCGACCTTTTGATTATTTGTAAATATTTTTTCAAAGGGTTAAAATTAATCAAAATATATTAGTTTTTATCAATATTTTGTACTCTTTTTTAATTAAATTTTATTACATATCATTTCTATCTTCAATTTTTATATTTTTATGTACTTTTTATTAAATTTTATTAATTAAACATTTTTTAAAAATTAAATATGAATTTATAAAAGTTATAATTCGTGAACTAATTAAAAATTTTAAATTTTATGAAGTTGTTTAGAGGGTAAAAAAAATAGAAAAATAAAAAATAAAAATTTTCAAAATTTCGAGTGTAAACAATTATTTTGAAATGATTATTAAACATTTCTGTTTGATTTGATATAAAGTTGTTAAAAATTATACAAAATTACATGGACAAAATTTTAGTAGAAAATTTTAAATATTTTTAAAATTTTATGAAATTTTTTAGTACAAATATCAGTTCAATTTTTTAAAAAAATTTAACAGAATCTATTAAAACGTACTATAATGATTTGTTTTAATGGATTTTGATAAATATTTTTTAAAATGTTAGAATTTTTTAAAAATTAAAAAAGTTAGAATTTTTAAATTTTTTGAAGTTTTTTAAATTTGATTAAAGTTCCAAAAGGTTCCTATTGATAGAACTCCAAATGAGTTCATTTGTTGATTAGGCAAATCATTTCTTTTTCCTCACACAATAGTTTAAAAATCAGCCTTGCATTTGGAGTAATAATGAGAAGAGAATATACTTTTCCTTGTGTTTAAAATGACGAATATATCTTAGGTTGCCTAATTCAAAAGCTAGGGCGAATTAAAAGCGTGCGAGTGTTAATTTTTTTGAATTTGAAAATATAAGTCAGAATATTTATTAAAAATATTTAGATATGAATTTGTTAATATATTTTAAATATGTCTGGATGTAAAATAATAATTTTTTATTTTTTACTTATAATATAATTCAACTATATTATTCTCTACCTAAATTTGATAAAATAACTTCGTACATATTTATTATATTTATCAATAATTCATATCAAGATTATTCATAACGACTCAATTTATTTTAATAATTATATGTTTTTAAATAATGAATAAAAAATAAATTTATTTTTAAATTAATAAATTTAATCAAAATTTATCATAAATTTATAAATTTAAAAATTTAAACGTAATTTGTAAGGTTAAAGAAAGAATTTTGTGATTAGAGTAAGAACAAATCAATCGCATAAAGTATAAATAATTGCGTCAATGTCATTATCTTTCAAAAGCGCTTATTGCCCAGAGAAAAAAATAAAAATAAAAATATTATTTTATTCGATGCGTTTTGCATCATGATTTGTATCGATCAATGCTAAAATTTTAAATTTTTAATACTATATCTTGAATTATTTTTATTCTTATTTTATTTTTATTTATATCTTAAATTTTATAAAATCGTATCTATTTTATAAATAATTTTTTTTTCTTTCCATTTCTTATCTATACAAAAAGAATTTTTTTATTTTATAATTGTTATTATAAAGTAATTTAGTTATATCAATCAGCCGTTATTGACAATTTATATTTTAATTAAATCGTATTTTATAATTATTTAAATAATATATTAAAATATTATTAAAAAATAAAGATAGAGAAGCATATTGGTGTATTCAATGGTTTTGTTGGTGAGGTTGCGGGAGATGGTGTGGAAGCTGGTCGTTTAGCCCAAACAATTCGTTTTGAACTAAAATAATAGTAATAATAATAATAAATAAATCCTCTTTTAATTTAAAAGTTTCAAATTTCAAAAAAGCATAAAGTTAAAAAAATTAAATTAAAAAATAATTTATTAATAAATATCATTTATTAAAAATTTAAAAATTAAATTATTAATAAATACTTTTTAATTTATAATATTTTTAATCCACTCAAATAAAAATATATATTTTAAAATTTCATCTTTCTTTGCTCTCTTTTTTTTTTTAAACCCCAAAATATGAACCAAATTAAGTGCTATAAAGGAGGTGGTAAATGACGAAGGCTCGATATATAGGAAAATCTATTTTTTCCTATTTTAACAACTTATTGACTGCTACGTTGGATGTTAGCAAATTAGTTTCTACTAATACCCAGGAATGTTAATGATACGAATACAAGAAGAAGGTACTCAAATCAACTAAATTTGTTATAAAATACTCTAATAAGATTAAAACGAGTTTGGAACTAAAATTTAATAATCGTGCAAATTTGAAACAAATTTGTGATATACTTGTAGAATTTCCATACCCTGTTTATACTTTTAAGTTACCCAATACCTCTAAGTACTTGTTAAATATCTATTTAATATAATATAATATATACTTATATGAAATATAATATTGATTTGAAAGTAATAACAAATTTTAAAATGTGTTCAACTTGTTTAAATTTGAATAAAATTAAAACTTGATATAAATAATTTTTTGTTATGTATATATATATATATGTTCAACTTGTTTGAGATAATTATATTAACTTACCTTAATAATTTATAAAAACTTAAAAACTAAGAAAGACATGCTTATATGATGAGTTTTTGAGTGTAATATTATTTATAAATTGTTGTTATATATAAAATTTTTTGAGTATTAAATAAATATGAAAAATATTTAATTATTTTCTAAAAATTAATATAATTAAATATTTTATTAAAATAAAATTATATTTTTAAATGCAGTTTTAATTTTTATTAAAAAAAAAAAAAAACAGAAACAAAGTTAAGGCATGGCCACCCCTTAATTTTGGGGTTCCATGGGTGCAAGCATGAATATAAACAATCATGATTTAATAAAAATTTATTAATTCAATTAACAATATTTATAAATTTACCCAAATTTATTTTGATCAAATTATGATAGCTGATATTGAAATATATATATGCTATAGTTAATAAAAAAAATAAATACTTCATTAATAATTTGACCCTTTCATAAATGAAAAGGCTAAGCTCCACATAAAAAGATTAATTAGGAGTGAAAATAAGCCAAATCGAGTTGAATTTTAACTTGTTTAACCTCAGTTTAAGTTATTTATACATAGTTTATGCTAAATTTGAACTTTTATACATGCGAATTTTAATTTATTCGACGTCAATTTAAACTATTTATATCTAGTTTAAGTTTAATTTGAACTTTTATGGCCCTGTTTGGGGATCTACAAAATAATATAAAATAATACAAAACTCTACAAATCTCTATAAACACACAGCTCGAGATTATAAAATTTAAATTTTATACTCACTGCACAAAGCCCGAGAATGTAAAATTTAAATTTTCTACTCACTATACAAAGTCCGAGACATTAACTTTTTATTTTATACAATTCCAAACAAAACCTATATATGTTTAAGCTCAGTTCGATAAAAAAAAATTTAGACTCAAGATAGGTTCAAACCAAAACAACGTTGTTTTAGTCTAAGTTATAATAAATCAAATATTATCAAAATATAATAAAAATATTATCAAAAAATATAAAAATATTATTAAAAATATATATATTTATTTTATCGAGCCGAACTTTTCCAAACTTAAGCTCGAACACAAATCTAAATGAATCGCAAATCGAGATTGATTCAAACTCATTTTAGTCATGAACCAAACTCCTTTTTCGAGTTGAGCTTAAATAACTCTTAAATAACTCAGATTCTTTTTCACCTCTAAAATTAACAAAGTATAAAAAATTAATTTCATCTTTTTCAAAACAAGTCCAAAAATATCTCTCTCTATCCTATCCCTGAGATTTCCTTTTTTCATGCTATTAATTATTACTTTTTCACATTCTTTCTTATACACTTTGAGGGTGTTTAGAGTGATAAAAAATAAAATATTTTATAAATTTATAATTCATGCAATAAGATAAAAAGTGAATAATTTTTAAAAATTTTTAAAAATTTTCAACAAAACCTATCACGCCAAATGTACTATTTATATTCTCATGATTTTCACCTTTTCTTACTTTATATTTCCTCTCTCATTTTTTACAAATCATTTTTCTCCGACAACCATAATACCAAAAGAAAACTTTTTAATTATGAGGAAAGTAAATTCTTAGACGAAGGTTAGTGTTTTTCTGTTTTTCACCTTTTTGATTCTTGTTATTTCACTTCTTCAAAAGAGTTTTATTCATATGATCAAACAAAGTATTTTACAAAACTCGATACATATAAATATTTTTGCTAAATAATTTTTTGGTTCCTTGTTATAAAATTCTAACTTCATCGCTTAAAACAATTAAATATAAAGAAAAAATAATAATAATAATAATGTTATCAACGAGACCATAACAAATCGATTTTGAACGAGATTTTAGCGGATGGAATACGATTTAAGTTGTGTGATTCATTTTACAACTTTATTTAAAAGCGTTATTTATTAAAAGAATAATAAAAATCACGTATACATCGCACGTAATACTTTTTGATCGACAAATTTAATGAAATGAGACAAATGAAAGATTTAAAAAAAAAAACAAAACAAAACAATTTAAATTTAAAAGAAAATGTAAAATTAAATATAAATATAAAAGTGAGCAAGACTAATAACTCAAATAACAAAGAGTTAAATTTTATTAGCTCGTTACTTAGATTTGATCCAAGACTTTTTAAAAAAATATACATATATAAATACAAAATTGCTGTGAATAAGTAAAACTCATATATCAAAGTTGAAATTTATCCGAAAATCTATGTCCGACACAGTGTCTGGTCGTGGGCAAAATGACGCATGCAAAAAAGTGGCGAACTACTGTTTTGTGGATGGATCCGATGCACACAGGATTTAGGAATTGACGTCTAACAATGAAGCAAGCAAACGTCAACCAGGCAACAAATTTGAAGATTGCATTTTAATGGAAACATACCATACTAAGCACTCTCTGTGACTCTGAACCAACCTTCAATCAACCAGCAGTGGCTGGAAACCAAAAGATAATTTGAGGTCGGTGAACCTCAATTCATGGAGTCTAGTGCTTGTATGCATTCAAATCTCAGCAAACATCGCCTTCCAACAAGCCCCCTGTAGGCCCAGCTCTCTTTCAAACCATATATCAAACACGTAGTAGGCAATCACTCTCTGGAGCCCCCCAAAACCCAATAGTCTCTGCTTTTTTCTGAGCCAGAAACAAGCGCTGACCTCTCTCTAATGGCGAAAAGACTGGAATTCTTCTGGGTTGCCTTCGCTTTTCTCTTGTCGAACCCAGTTCTCTCTCAGGCCACTGAATTTGTCTTTGCTGGGTTCAAGGGTGCTGTTGACGGCAAAAGGATAAGCCTAAATGGTGATGCAGAGATTGAGAAGAATGGTCTCCTCAGACTTACATATTCAAGTCACCAGTTGATTGGTCGGTCCTTCTACCCAAATCCCATGAGGTTCAAGAACTCCACCAATGGAAAAGCTCTCTCTTTCTCTACCGCCTTTGCTTTCGCCATCGTTCAAGATGACGCAGAAGTGGGCGGCCATGGTTTTGCCTTCGTCATCACAACCACAAAGGAGCTTCCAGGGGCTCTTCCGTTTCACTACTTGGGTCTTCTCAATAAGACCAACGATGGAAATTTCTCTAACCATTTGTTTGCCGTTGAATTCGACACCGTCCGAGACGTTGAATTGGACGACATCAACGGTAATCATGTGGGTATAGACGTCAACAGCTTAATATCAAATGCTTCAGTCGATGCTGGCTATTTTAAACAAGGGGAATCGACTAAGCAAAAGCTCAATCTCAAGAGTGGGAAAACAATTCAGGCATGGATCGACTACGATTCAACCACAAATCAATTGAATATCACTCTTTCACTCTCTTCCATCAAACCCAGTTCCTCAATTCTCTCAATTCCTTTGGATCTTTCTCCAATTTTCGAGGAAACCATGTTCGTGGGCTTCTCTGCTGCCACAGGGGCGCTCTCGAGCTATCACTATATACGAGGGTGGAGCTTCACGATGAAGGGGCTAGCTCAGTCTCTCGATCTATCTTCTCTTCCTTCCCTCCCAGAAAAGAAACACAACCACAAGGTCTTATTCAGTGGTGTTTCTGTATCTGCAGCTGTTGTCGTCATTGTCTGTGCGATTGGAATGGCATTTTGTTACATCACAAAGATGAAGAACGCGGACATAGTTGAAGCTTGGGAACTCGATATCGGCCCACATCGGTTCTCCTACAAAGAGCTCAAGCAAGCCACCAAAGGGTTCAGCGACGAAGAGCTGATTGGGTTAGGAGGATTTGGTCGGTTCTACAAAGGAACATTGCCGAATTCGAAAACCCAAGTCGCCATTAAGCGAATTTCGAACGAATCGAAACAGGGTTTGCGTGAATTCGCGTCGGAGATTGCTAGTATTGGCCGTCTTCGTCATCGGAATTTGGTTCAGCTAATGGGATGGGGTCGAAAAGATTGCGATCTGTTGATCGTCTACGATTTTATGCCCAATGGAAGCTTAGATAAGTACATTTTCGACGAACCCAAAACGATTTTGAGTTGGGAACAGAGGTTCAGGATCGTCAAAGGTGTGGCCTCTGGGTTGCTATACTTGCACGAAGAATGGGAAAAGACTGTGATTCACAGAGACATTAAAGCAGGCAACGTACTGCTAGATTCAGAGTTGAATGGACGCCTCGGCGATTTCGGGCTAGCGAAGTCGTACGAGCGCGGCTCGAACCCGACGACAACCAGAGTTGTGGGGACACTCGGGTACATCGCGCCGGAGCTCACCTGGACAGGGAAGCCCACGACGAACTCCGACGTGTTTGCGTACGGTGCGTTGTTACTGGAAGTTGTGTGCGGAAGGAGACCCGTTGAGCCTAAAGCTTTGCCGGAGAAGCTTTTTCTGATGGAGTGGGTGTGGGAGAGGTGGAAAAATGGGACTATTCTTGAGGTGGTGGACCCGAGATTGGGTGGGGAGTATGATAAGATTGAGGTCTGTATGGTGCTCAAGCTTGGGTTGATCTGTTCGAACAGTGTTCCAGCGAAGAGACCCAGTATGAGGCAGGTGGTGAGGTATCTGGAAGGGGAGGTGGGGCTGCTGGAGGAGCTGAGGCCGCCAGTTGAGGATGGGAAGAACGGTCGCGGAAGTGGTGGTGGTGATATTGATTTCAAGGATTTCGTCCACTCGTACCCTCAGTCACATAACTTTGAGAAGGCGAGTGTATCGTCATCTTTAGGCGACCAGGATTTGAACGTTCACATTGACGAAGCCTCTCCTCCAACTCTCTCCCCCGGAACGGACAGCCGGTAGCGATTGGAGATGCGGAAACCCCCCTCTCTCTCTCTCTCTCTCTCTCTCTCTCTCTCTCTCTATGTACATACTACATACGGTTTTTTTTTTTTTTTAATTTAGGGACATATGT
>JAVXUM010184145.1:0-22473 GCA_035590655.1 Pouteria glomerata
TGTATGCTCTGATGCAATGACCAGTTATTCATAATTTGCATGTTTATCACTCACTCCTCGGATCCTCGGGTCTGGGGTGTGACATTAATTGCTCAATCTTGTCATCTTTAGGACTACATCGCTTTTACATATGACTCCGCTTGCATAATTTTGTTGAGATCTCCCACAAGACACATAATAAGATTTAACTTGTTGATTTAATTGAGCTTTATCTGATACTTAGCAATATTTAATTTGACCAAAATTTGTGTCTACAAATACCCCATCGAGATTTTATCACAAACACGTTACAATGGTATTAAGGAGTAAGCAGGTCTAGAATTTAAAATTTTGATGCCATTAACTTGAACAATTTAGATTCATGTACAATGACAACTTTTTGAAATTTGATGCAAGTCACACTTCAAATATTCCAATTCTTGTATAAAAATATTGAAATAATGGATTAAAATTTTTCTTTATGAAAGAAATTGAATTTACTTCTAATCCCAAAATTTGCCAGGAATCAAAAATAATTTTCTACCAAATTAATTATAATTTCTGAAGAAATGAAATTATGATTATGATAGAATTTAAACTCAATATTTTTTTTTCTCAAATCATGTGAGGACTCCTACGCAAATTAGGAATTTAAATTTACCTACATGGCAAGTGTTAGAATTATTTTTTGTAATTCTAGAATGATTTGAATTTAGAATTTGTCTTTCTTTGAGCAATTCAAATTTAATTAGGATTTGCTTTTGTTAGAATTTGGTTAGAATTTTGACAATTCTAATTCAAATTATAATAAAAGTAGGATTTAATTCTGGCTATACAAAGAACCTTCATCTATTTATTTTTTTTTGAATTCAAAGTAACTCCCGGCAAGGTGAAGCAAAGAGGAAAATTTTTTTATTTTTCTTCCGCTGGCAAGGCAGAGCACTTCAGTTTGCTCTCTTTTCAAGTATTGTGACCCTTTGATTAAGACCTTGATTTCTTGTGCAAAACGGAGCAGTGAGGCAAAGTCTTCAATTCTTCAATATTTTTTTTTTAAGTTTCTAGAACATTGTCTTTAATCTCCACGCAATAGATTCTGTTACACCATCATCAATTTGAACTAACCTCTACCATTCTTGAACAATAAATATCATTCATATAATGATATTTTACACCAAATATTTGATGACTTTGGTTTTGAAATATGGTAACCATTTCTTTCCTTTTTTTTTTTTTTTCTTGGACGAAGACAAGATGTTGGATGCTTTCACGTACTCATTTTTTTTTTTTTTCCTTTTGGACGGACAGAAAGTTGCATTATTTTTCTGCACTGTTTTTTTTTATGTTGTATTTTTTTTTTTTTTTGGTTGCACTTTTTTTTTCTTTAGTTGCTAACCCATTTTTTCTTTTAGCATCTTGTCCATTAACCTAAACTAGTATCATCTGGAAAGACCCACCAGCTGCATCCTTCTTATTATCCTCTGGAATTTCGGACTTCTCCTTTGGAATAGGTCTCCAGACTTGCTTTGTGCTCTTAGGGCAAACATGTCAGTAAGATCATATGCAAGCTTGCTTGGGCTGTTTTGATTTGTCATATTTGGCAAGAAGGAATACAAGAGTGTTCAGGGGTCTTTCCTCTCCAATCACAAGAATCATTGGCAACGTTGCATTGGAGATAAGAGTGAAAATAGCTCAACTTGCTACTATTAAAGATATGAATGTAACTAGTTATCTTACTAATTGGGCTCCTTCTTTTGTAAATGATTGATACATAGGGGTACTGATACATAGGGGTATGCTCTCAAGATGATGTATATTTTTACCTATTAATTAAATTCTTACTTATCAAAAAAAAAAAAAATTCAACTTTGTAATTTTATAAATTGCTGACCTTTGACTCTATCAATTCAAACACTACATCTATTTGAGCATATATGAATTAGAGTTTTTGAATTTTGCTTTAACATTGAATTTTAGGTTGTATCTGTTTGAGCCTTTTATTTATTGAAGACTTTATCAGTTCGAGCTTTCTATTATTTCAAGTCTTCATTAGTTCGAGCTTTTATTATTTGAAAGCTTCGTTAGTTAGAGTTTTTATTATTTGATACTTTCATCAATTCGAGCTTTTATTATTTGAAACCTTCGTCAGTTCGAGTTTTTATTATTTGAAACCTTCTTCACTTCGAGCATTCAAACCTCTAGAGCTAAGTTTGACAACATTTGAATCTATTAAGATTCTTAGATTTTAGTTTTTGGATTTCCATTTCAGATCTTTAGACTTTTAAGACTGCATTGAAGGCTTTGGGAATCTTTATTTCAGATTCTTAGGGCTATGTGATGGCACTGATGGCCTTAGAAATCTCTATTTTAGATCCTTAAGGTTATGGATAGTGATAAAGGCCATAGGAATCTCTATTTCAGATTCCTAGGGTTGTTGAAAAGTATTGAAGATCTTAGGAATCTCTCTTTCAGATTCCTAGGGTTGTAGAATGGCATTAAAGGCCTTAGAAATCTCTATTTCAAATTCTTAGGGTTGTAGGATGGCATTAAAGGCCGTAGGAATCTCTATTTTAGATTCTTAAGATTGTGGGAAAATATTGAAGATCTAAGGAATCTCTATTTCAGATTCCTAGGGTTTTAGGATGGCACTGATGGCCTTGAAAATCTCTATTTTAGATTCTTAAGGTTGTGTGATGGCACTCAAGGTCTTAAGAATCTCTATTTCAAATCTCTAATAATGTAGGATAGTAATGAAGGTCTTCGGAATCTCTATTTTAGATTCTTGGAGTTGTGGGAAAGCATTAAAGACCTTAGAAATCTCTATTTCAAATCCCTAAAGTTGTAGTATGGCATTAAAAACCTTAGGAATCTCTATTTTAGATCCCTAGGGTTGCAGGACGGCATTAAAGACCTTAGGAATCTCTATTTCAGATCCTTAAGGTTGCAGGATGGCATTAAAGGTCTTAGAAATCTCTATTCCAGATTCCTAGGGTTGTGGGAAAGTATTGAAAACCCTTAGGAATCTCTATTTCAAATCTTTAGGGTTGTAGGATGGCATTGAAGGCCTTAGGAATTTCTATTACAGATCCCTAAGACTATGGATAGCAATGAAGGCCTTAAAAATCTCTATTTCAAATTCTTAAGTTTGTAAGATGGCAATGAAGACCTTAAGAATCTCTATCTCAGGTTCTTATGGTGTGATTATTTTCTTTCATATTATGTATGTCTTCAACAATTATTCACTACTTGATCAGAATATTATCTAATTTTCTGGATATTTGCTAAAGGTAAATCTTATTTGGTGCAATGTAGTAGTATGAATACGTACACGTCTAAAAAGGTTCTGTTTAGGAGATTAGGTTTTAAGTAGGACCAGTTTGATCCCTTCAATCTTTATTGGGAGCTTACTTAGTATGCACTATTCATTTCTACTGCAAAATTCTTTGCCATAAGCCAATTTTAGAAGTATTATTCTTGCAATCTTCACTTTATTTTAAAGATTATGATGTTGACTTTCTTGCTATTGAGTGATAGCCTTAACATCAAGAAGACTCCTTAGAGATGTTCTCAGTGTATCACAAGTTTTATTATGAGAGTATGAATTATAAATTCACTAATCATGATTGGGTGAGTTTTTTTCTTTCTTTTTTCTTTTTTAACAGGATGACTGAGTTTGAAACAGGATTTCAAATTGCCTACATACCCAAGATGAGATTAAGCTAAGTGTAATTCATCAGAATGAATTTTTTTTTTTTTTTATGAATGACTAGACTTGGAATAGACTCCAAGTTACCCACGTACCCAAGATGGGATCAAGTTAGGCGTAGTTCATTAGAATGAAAAATTTTACTTTTTTGTTTTGTTTTTTTCTATGAATGAATGATTGAACTAGATAGGATCAAGCCAAGAGTAGTTTAATTATGGTTTTAGGGTGCTTTTCACAGTTTATACTCGTGCGAGCCCAGATTATTACATTTATTTAAAGATAATAACGCTTCAAGAGCTTTCCACTTATGGGCTTGATTCTTAGGCCAACTTCAATGACTATCTTGTATGCTCCATTTGAGTAGACTTCCTGCACAACATACGGGTTATCCCAGTTAGAGTTGAATTTGTTGCCAGTGCGATGAGTGGTAATGATAGATCTTCTCAGGGCGAGTACCAAGTTTTCTTTCTGAAATGATCAGGGGTGGCAGACTCTTTTGTTGAATACTCTGTAAAGACGAACTTGATAACATTCTAAATGTTGTTGTGCATTAAACCTCTTCTCTCAAGTGTTTCTAATTCTTCACAAGCGAGCATTTTCTTCCTAAGTGAGACCTTGAAGAGCAATCCATAATGATGGTGTTTAATGTTCAAGGGAAAGAACAGCTTCCATATCAGACACCAAAGTATAAAGAGTAGCTTGTGTAGATGTTCGATAAGTTGTTTGATAAGCCCAAAGGGCTTCTCCAATTCTCTCATTCCAATCTCTCTTTGACTTTGGAACTACTTTCTTTAACAATTTTTCAAGAGTCTTGTTGAATGCTTCAGTAAGGTCATTTGTAGGTGCATTATACATGGAAAAATTGTGTTGTTTGAAGCTAAACTTCTCACATAACTTGTTCATCAGGTTTTTGTAGAAATGCTTCCCACTATCAACGATGATGTATCATGGCCCGCGATATCTAAATATGGTGTTAGTGCAAATAAAGTCCACAACATTTTTTATCTTAACTTCTCTTAATGGTACAATTTTAGCCCACTTAGAAAAGTACTCAGTTGCTGTCAAAATATATAAATGACCAGTAGAAAACTTAGGCAATGGTCCCATTACATCTCGCCTCTATGCATCAAACAGCCAAGAAACGATGGTTAGATAGAACAGTTCTGGCAGTTGATGTAAAAAGTTTCCATAAATTGGCAAGCTTAGCATCTCTTAGCGTACTGTGCAGAGTCTTTTACTATTATACGTCAGTAGCATCCTATTCTTTTGATTCGAAAGTGAACTTTTGAATTGGATTAATGAGAGCCACATACACCAGAGTAAGCTTCTTTTAATGCTTGTGTAGCTTCAACCTCTTTTAGGCAGTAGAGGAATAGTCCTTTGAATAAACAGCGAAATAGATTATATCTTTGTAGTAGACAAATCTTGAAGCTTGACTCTTTATATATATTCTTCTACGTGCATCTTCTAGCAGCTTCTGATAGAGCAGAAAATCGATAACCTCTTGACGTTAATTATTTTCTTCGATTTCAAAGACAAAGAATGTATTTATATCTCTTTTATCATTATCTTTATCATCGAAAAGTGGAGGAATAACCCATCTTTAACAAATTAGGATTCGCATCTCTTGATCAGGTAATGTAAGTGTAGAAACAAGCTTAGCAAGAGAATCTGTCTGTTTATTATCTTTTCTTAGCACATGTTCCAAGGTGACACCACTAAGCCATATTATCAATTAAGATACATAATTGTAGTAAGGAACAAGGTCGGGCTTCCTTACTTCATAAACATTTAGTGGCTGATTGATTATCAATTTTAAGTCGATATATACATTAAGTTTAACTGCTTCATGTCGACAGTCATTTCCAACCCAAGTGTGAGTGCTTGATATTTAGTTTCATTAGTTAAATATAGCTATGTAAGAGTGAAAATGCAAGGCAATACATCTCCTTTAAGAGTGAGAAACACTATACCAACTCCTGTACCACTGTGCTAAGCTGCTCCATAGAAATACATCTTTCATAGTTGTCGAACCTCTACATAGAGGACATCTTCATCTGGCAATTTTTTGATAACTCCCAATCAACAAATATGGGATGATTAACTAAGAAACCAGCTAAGACTTGTCCCTTAACCACCTTTTAAGGCATGTAAATGATTTCAAATTCTTAGAGAAGAAGAGACCATCTTGCTAGTCGATTAGATAAGATTGGTTTCGACATGATGTACTTGATGGGAATAGCTTTAAAGAGGAAATAAATAGTGTGAGCTTGAAAATAATGTCGCAACTTTTGAATTACAAACACTAGGGCAAAACACATTTTCTCGATTGACAAGTAATTTAGTTCACTAAGGATCATCATCCTACTAAGATAATAAAGGACATTTTCTTTTCTTTTTTCATTTTCATGAACAAGTAAAGCCCCAACAGACTATTCTTATGCAGCAATGTATAGAACCAATGGCTTCCCAAGAATATAAGCGGCCAATACTGGAGATTTTGTCAAATATTCTTTAATACCTTTAAAAACATTGCTACATGTTTCATCCAATTCGTATGGAACTCTTTTCTTCATTAGCCAATTGAGTGTTTGATAACAACCAGTTAAATTTAAAATGAACCATCGGAGATATGCCAAGTACCTTTATAGACTATTAAGCTTGTGAATATTTTGAAACTTAAGCATCTTCAAGATAGTGTCAATTTTTATTTGGTCTATTTTAATACCGCGATAATGTATAATAAATCCAGGAAATTTTTCAGATATGACACCAAAGGCACACTTTAAAGGATTCATCTTAAGTTGGTATCGATGCAGGCAGTTAAACACCTTCTTTAGATCCTGAAGATGATCTGCTCTCATCCTTAACTTCACAATAAGATGATCCACATAACATTCAATACTTTCATGAAATGTGTCATTGAAGATCTTTTGCAACGCTCTTTGATAGGCGATCCTACATTACTTTGTAACAATAAATGCCTTTGGGTGTATGAAAAAATCATTAATTCTTCATCACATGGTACCATGTGAATTTGGTTATAACCTATTGAGCCATCAGTTAAAGATAAGGTTACGTGATCAATAATAGCATCTTTTTTTTTTTTTTTTTGAAATGTCAAAAGATAATATATTAATAAGAAAACATTAATGTACATATACACGGAGGAATACCCCCGGAACCATAACAGAAAACAAACCCTAAAGAACAACACATAGTAACAGGAGAAACACTAAGTTAGAACAAATCACTTCAACAAAGAACTAAGGAGATCCCAAATAGTAAGCAAGTGACGATTCTGATCATTTCTAAGAAATCCCAAGCAGCTCATCACCCTCAATCTCACCATATCCTTAATAGATCAGATAGTGGTGACTACACCACGAAAAACATTATCATGCATACACATGTTACGTTCCTGCCACAAGACATACACTGAAGCCACAAATGAGAGCTTAACAATAACCGAAATGAGAGATGAACCCGTGCAAGTACAGGACACCCACTGAATAACATCACTCCAGAACCGAGAAACGTCTTGGAGTCCACAATCCCGAATAATGGTCTGCCACACCCTAAAAGTATAGGGACACCCAAAGAAAAGGTGATCATAGTCTTCATGCGGTGGTCCACGACAGAATAAGCATCTTACCTGATTAATCAACCCATAAGATAACAACCTCTCTTGAGTAGCCAACTTCCTCAATATAGCGATCCAAATGACAAAAGAGTATCGAGGAATGTGATACTTAAACCACACTATATGGAACTAAGGCACCATAAGGTAGCCCTTCCTCAAAACTTCCCACGCCTCCCTAATACAGAAATTCTTCCTGCCATCCCTCCACACAATCTTATCAGAACGGTTAGGCGGCAAGGAATCAATCTCCTCTTTCAAGTCTAACAAATTAGGTGAATTAGCCATAGGTCATCTCCAACAATTCCCTAGAATAATGTTGCTCACCTTAGCATTAGAAGGCAATCCTGAATCATATATCCCCCTAGCTCGAGGATTATAGCAGATTTGACCCCGCGGGAGCCAAGCATCAAACCATAAGGAGGTATCTTCACAATTTCCCACAAGCATAGAGAAATAAGGCCTCAACTTGTCACGCAACTTTAGTAACTTTCGCCAAGTCCATGAACAATTCCAAGGCACCTTGGCAACCCAGAAATGGTTCTTCTTGAGGAGATTAACCCTAACCTAATCTGCCTATAGTGATGTGGAACAAGGAGAGCAAAGTCACCAAATGAGACAAGACATACATGCCAAGCTCCAATCCTTGATCTTTTTAATGCCCAGTCCTTCGTCCTGCTTCAGTTTAGCAACATCATCCTAAGCCACTTTAGCACCATGCTTATCTATAGAAATACCCTTCCAAAGAAAGGCACAAAGAATGCTTTCTAAAGTTTTTGTGACCGAGGCCGGCAAGATAAAATGGGAGCCCCAGTAGGCTTGAATACTAAATAAAACAGACTGGATCAATTGCAACCTACTAGCAAACGACAAAAATTGATTAGTCTAAGTCTTCACCTTTTTTACCATACGTTCATCCAATCCTCTACAATCTACCGTCTTCCGTTTAGTGGAAATAAGAGGAACCCCAAAGTAGCGAACCGATAATGAACCCACATGGAAACCAACCATCTGAACAATAATACCCTTAGAACCCTCATCAACCCCTAACAAAAAAGACTTCACTCTTAGTTGGATTAGGGTAAAGCCCAAATAATAATGAAAACTCCTGCAAAGCCCCTTTCAGCACAGATACTGAGTCAATATCCCCTCTGCAAAATAACATAAGATCATCTGCAAAATATAAGTGAGTGAGCCTTGACTTCCTACATCTCCAATGATAATGAAACTAAGAAGTATCAGTAGTCTTCTTCGCAAGAATACGAGAGAATACATCCATGCACAAAACAAACAAATAGGGGGACAATGGATCCCCCTATCTCAATCCTTTTCTACCTATGAAAAACCTATTCAGCTCTCCATTAATGTTGACCGAGAATATAGGAGTGGAGACACAAGATTGCACCCAATTAATGAAACGTGTAGGAAACCCCTATAATCTCAAAGCTTCCCAAAGAAAATCCCAGTAGTAGCATCCACGATGAGTTCTGTTAATGGTAATGGAAAATCATCTTTTGGGTAAGGATCGTTGAGGTATCAAAAGTTAACACATACTCGAATTTGTTCATTCTTCTTTTTGACAAGGATGATACCTGAAATCTAAGTTGGATACTTAACTTTTGGATAAATCCAACCTTGATGAGTTTATTAACCTCAGCTTCAATCTTTAAAATTAACTCTAATCAGAATTAATGTTGAACTTGTTTAATTGGTCCGACACCCCGCTTTACTGCTTTACTACTAAATGATAAACAATAACTTTAATGTCTAACCTAAGCATTTCTTTGTAGCTCCAGGTAAAAACATCCTTATATTTTATGAGAAACTCGACATAAGTCTTTTCTTCCTTAAGATTAAAAAAAGCATTGATGTAAATAGGTCGAGGGTCGTCTGGTGTATTGAGGTTAATTTCTTTCAAGTTATTAATAGTGGACTTAACACCTTCTTCAAGTTTTAGGGGAACATCTTCAACTTTCTCTTCTGCTTGAATTTCTCCGTTACTTGCACTGATGTGAAACAAATGTTCAATATTCTTCTCTTTAAAAATGATATTTGATGTCTCAGCAAAGGATCTCGTGATACCACTATTTGTCGTTTCACCTTTAATTCTCCTTCAGTTGTCACCACCAGAGTAATGTGATACTCCATGTGAGCTGATAGTTTACTTTTGAGATCCTTGGGGTCTTCTAAGATAACATTGATTATTTTTTTTCTCAATGGTCTTCTTAGAAATTCCCAATCTACTTAATAGATTTTTGAGGTGTAGTAGATGTAATGACTTAATTCGACGATAAATTCCTGCCCCTAGTCAGTAATGGACAGAACTTTTTGACTTTGTCCTTCCTAAACGATCAAAAGTTGACCTTCTTATAGTTATGTTATTCTGGTAATCAGGAGCTGATGTTTACAAATTTGCTTATTCTAGACAATAGAAAATTAAAGTTTGTGAATTTACTTCCTCCAAACAATCAAAGACAGAAAGCTTGATTGGTACTGGTGATTTATCTTTCTCGGTAGTACTGTAGTTGGTTAACTTTTTTGTGATGATAAGGGCCGGAGCAGGTAGAGTGAAACCAAAGCCTGAACGAGAATTCTACACGGCATATCCTTTTTACCTTAGTATTTTTTAAGTTGAGTTCAACCCGTCCATATCTTATCCATCAGCTTCTTGTGGCAATTTTCCCAAGCTGGATGACTCATTTAGATTATATCCAGCCTTTGTAATGAGTTTATATGCAGTTGGATCAAAATCCTCATTTATGTAAGTTGAAGGCCGATCACCATACTCTACTTTAGGACTTCGTGCTGGTCAAACAAATCCTAGGATTAACGTAGTCACCTTCATTTGATTGATATTAGTGATAGGAAGAGTTAGTCTACCCAAAACTTAGTCATCAATTTTTCGAGCCTTTAGTACGTAATGAAGTATTGGAGTGGCATTCTTAGAGGCTTCCACATTATACTTCTCATCACTACTTTTGATGGGTTTGCTAATTTCTTTTTTTTTTTTTTTTATCAGCAATCTTGCCACTCTTGTCGTCTTGTGTATTGTCACTTCATCACAATTTATTTGTTAATGAAATACTAACTGGCTGGAGGTTTTTCACCACGATGTGTGCCAAATAGAACTTTGAGTTAGCAAAATGTGATTCAACTTCAGTGAACGGCTTCTCATAAGCTACAATCTTTCTGACTTCATTATTACAATAGTACTTAAGGCACTGATAGAGAGTAGAAGGAATCACACCATTTTCATGGGTCTAAGGCTGACCCACAGCATATTATATGAAGTTCTGGTATCAATTACGTGGAACAATGCAGTTGATGCCATGTCGACGAATTACTCCAACTGCTTTTTGTTCCCTTGATTAAAGCCTTAAATCATCAAGTGATTACATGACAACTCATCCACACCAATGCCTAATTCCTTCATCACATGAAGAGGCAGAATGTTGATTGCTGATCTACCATCATTTTTCTTTTTTTTTTTTGAAAACTAAAATAAATATATTATTAAATAAGAAGCATTAATGTACATCCAGTATCGGGGCATACCCCCGGAAATACAAAACAGCCCTCAAGAAGATAAATAGTTATATAGGTAATCAATTATCAACAATACATCAAGTCATTACACTCCCAAAATGTAAGAAGGTAGGTTCCAGCACTGGAGAAGATGCCAATTCACATCAATCAACGGAAAACCCGGGCAACTCATCAGCCTCAATCTAACCAAGTTCTTTATAGAGTTAATGAGAGATAACACATTCACATAACTATTATCATGCTTCCTTCTATTCCGTTCCCGCCATATAACATAAACACAAGTAGTAAAAGCCAGCTTACCAATTAAGGAGAGCAAGGAAAAACCATGAAAATTGTGAGTGCCCCAGTCAATCATAGCCTCCCAAGAAACATAAATGGCTTGAACCCTACAATCCCTAAGAATAGTCAACCACACCCTTTCAGTGAAATGGCAAGCAAAGAAGAGATTATCGTGATCCTCACAAGGTCCCCTACAGAAGTAGCAACTCATTCGAGACAAAAGACTAGAAGACAAAAGCTTATCTTGAGTTTTTAGCTTCTTCTTCACTACCAGCCAAAGAATAAATGAGTGCCGGGGTATATGATGTCTAAACCAAACAATAGAGAACCAAGGCACCCGTGGATAATGAATACGCAAGGTATCCCAAACCTCTTTTACCAAAAAAAACTTTGTCCCCATTATTTAGCCACACCAAAGCATTCTCCTGACTAATAATAGGAGGAGGAAGGACCTCACATTCCCTTTTAAGGTCAATGAGCTCAGGCTAGCCACAGGCCAACACCAGCGTTCATCCACAATTATATCATTTACAATAGCCTTCCTTGATAGTCCAGAATCATAACTAACTCTATCCCGACTAGTTGTACAAGTAGCTCTCCACGGCGTCTAAGCTTCAAACCATAAAGAAGTATGATTCCCATCACCCACCCGCATGAACATAAAGGGCTGAATCTTCTCCCTCAACTTTAAGATCTTCCTCCAAGTCCATGAGCAGTTCCATGGGACTTTAGCTACCCAAAACTGATCCTTACGTAAAATATTCAGTTTTACCCATGCCGCCCATAGAGGAGTAGAAAAGAATGACATAAGCTCCATACAAACTGGGTCATGCAAGCCAAATTCCAATCCTGAATCTTCTTAATTCCCAAACCACCTTCCTCTTTTGGTCTAGTAACCTCCTCCCAAGCAACCTTGGTTCCATGAGTATTCAAAGAGGAACCTTTCCATAGAAAAGCATACAGAATACTCTCAATTTCCTTGATGACTTCCACTGGCAAGATAAAGTGAGAACACCAATAAGCTTGTATACTGAATAATACTGATTGAATAAGCTGCACCCGCCCAGCACAAGACAAGAACTAATTAGTCCAGCATTTAACTCTACTAATGATCCTATCAATCAGACTACGACAATCAGAGCCTGTAACTTTGTGAAGATAAGAGGCACTTTAAGATAACGAACAAGCAATAAACCAAGTCCAAACCCCAATGTATTAAGCATATTGGTCTTCGTCTTCTCATCAACGCCAGATAGGAAGATTTCACTTTTGTTAGGGTTAGGTTAGAGGCCAGACAAGGATTTAAAAAGGTTCAAAGAATCCCAAACAATACCCACTGAGCCCATATCATCTCTACAAAATACCATCAGATCATTAGCAAAGCACAAATGAATGATTTTCATCTTACCACAATGCCAATGGTAGCCGAACTCAGGAGAATCAATAGCCTTTTTTTAGAGAATCCAAGAGAAGACCTCCATGCATATAATAAACAAATATGGGGAGATAGGATTCCCCTATCTCAATCCCTTCCCTCCTTCAAAGTAACCATTCAGCTCTCTATCAATGCTAATAGAGAATCGTGGAGTGGAGACACAAGCACAAATCCAGTTTATATATCACATGGGAAAACCAAGAAGCTGGAGTACATCCCAAAGAAACCCCCACCTCACAGAATCATAAGCTTTCATCAGGTCAACCTTGATTGCACATCTAGGACTAGGAGTAGTAACATGATAACCATGAACTAACTCTTGAGCCATCAAAATATTATCTCCAATGCTCCTCTCTTGGACAAAAGCAGCTTGGGCCGTATTAGTAATACTAGGAAGCACCTCCTTTAAATGCCCAGCAAGAAGTTTGATGATACATTTATAGATTGTGTTGCAACATGCACAATAAGTCTGAAATCTTTTAGTTTGGAAGCATTTGGAGTCTTAGGAATCAAGGCTATGATTATGGCATTGGACCCCTTAAGCAAAACTGTGGATGCAAAAAATTCCTGTATAGCTTGAACCACATCCATCCCCACAATCATCCAAGCTCGTTGAAAAAAGTAAGCATTATACCCATCTAGACCAGGAGCCTTGTTGGGGTGTAAACTAAACATTGCTTTTTTAATATTCTCATCAGAAAACTTATTAGCCAAACTTGTAACTTGATCATTATTAAGAGTAGAAAAAACAAAATCCCCCAAAACATACCTTTGGTCACAAGGAATAGAAGGCGCCAAACCAAGTAGGCCCTTAAAGAATTTCACAATCTCCTTGAATATCATCTTTTTCTCCTTAATCACCGACCCATCATCCAACTCAATCCTCAAAACTTTATTTGTATTCAATCTTTTCTTAACAGAATTAAATAAAAATGCTAAATTATTATCTCCTTCCTTGAGCCATTGCACCCTACTACGCTGCTTGATAGAGTATTCATCCCAGCTAATAACTATCAAATTAGCTAAACAAGATTTCTCCATTTCTAAAAGCTCAGTACCCACCCCACCATTCGCCATCCGGGTCTGAATAGAAGCGCATTCATTCTTTAACTCCAATGCCAAAGGATTTTCCTTCTTAGCCTTTCTATGAGCCAAAGCTTTCAATGCAACTTTCAAAAGTTTTAGTTTTTTGTAGAGTCTATACATTGCATATCCATCAATATTTGTTCTCCATACCTCATCTACAATAGGAAAGAATTCAGCAAAATCAACCCAATGGTTTATGAATTTAAGAATTTAAAGGGCCGACGTACCATAAGAAGATGCACACCAACATCCACAACCACTGGAGAATGGTCGAGACACCAAAAGGAAAGAATTCCGCCCAAGAAAATTCAAATGTAGATAACCATACTGCATTAACCATTGCTCGATCCAGTTTACGTAGAATATGCCCATTCATCCCAGCATTATGCCAAGTATAAAAACATCCACTAAATCGTAAATCTTCAAGGCTAGCATCACACATTGCTTCGTTGAATTCATCCAAATAATCTGGCCAATCATTACATCCCCCCTTACTTTCATACCGGAATCTCACTGCATTAAAGTCACCAAGTAAAAGCCATGGTAATGAACAAAACAAAAATGACCTCATCCGCAGGTCCCTCCACAAACTTCACCTTAGCATATGATCATTAGACCCATACACAAATGATGCATGAAACCGAATATCAGAACCAATTATGGAAATAAAGAAGTACGTAACCTGATCATTGCAATCAACCACATGGAAATCAACCAACCGGGGATTCCAAAGAACCCAAATTCTCCTTGAGGTATCCCAATCATAATTAACATAATACTTCCAATCTTTGAATAAAGAAACACCAACCAGATCCATATTTACCTTTCGTTCTTTGGTTTCAACTAGAGCTAAACATGCAATCTTATGTGCATTAACAAATGCTCAAACTTCTCTCTGCTTTGTAGGGTTATTTAAACCCCTAATGTGCCATGAAGCAATCTTAAACATGATGATTTAGAGGAAGAAAAAGAATGGTTCCGCCCAGGGCCACCTTCACCCCTATTACGACACTTAACCTTAGCTTTAGGTTTAGTTTTATTCCGCTGGTCAAGCTCATCAACCATGTGGAGTTTCTCAAACAATGGGTTGCATATAGGCGCAGAACGGCCTTCCAAGCAAGGAATAACACCAATAGAACTGTTAAATGATGACTTCCCTGCAACAAGCATAGGAGGAGTCTCGGTAGGAACATGGGAATCAATAAAAGGAGCTTGTTCATTGGTGGCTGCAATATCCCTACTACCAATGCCTTCATCAACAAGTATCCTATTTAATCTTTTCTCATGTGTATACCTAGAAATGAAAAGACGGCAATTGTGTGGTGTTAAACCAAGTATAATATCTTCATCTAAGAAAGTCAAATTCTTCATACCAGTAATAGATGTATCAGCACAAGTTTCCAAGTTAAGTTCCTCTGGTGTTCATATGAGTGTTGAAGATGATTCAACTCTTTATTCAGTTGGTTTTTCTACGTTCAAGACATTACATTCAACAGTTTCAAGATGATGTTGATTAGCTTTTATTAAGATTTTGGAAGGAATTCCCATAAGGTGATGGGAGTATGTTGAACAAAAATCTTAACTGTTGTGGTTAATACTACTTTTTAGACTTTCTTCTTCCTCCACTACTTCTTTTTATTAGATCTTACGAACTTCTGCTTGAAGAGGATGATTTGAGAGTGATATGACTTTGACTCAATCTTTCTTCTATTAGTAATGAGCATCCATCCTTCCTCAACTGAATCAACTAAGTCTGCAATTTTGTCAATGTTATTTTTACACTTCAACAATGATGTATTAGAAATTTGCAAACAGTTTTGTATGATTATTTCAATAGGATCAAATGATCCAAATTGAACTTCAAAACTTTTTTTTTTTTTTTGGTAAGCAGAATTTCAAATCTTGATAGAATAGGAATAAAACTTTTAGGAATATGATCAATGCATTATAGCAGCAATTTGGTTGGTGACCATTATCTCCTTCTCTTCTTATAGAAGAATCTTTCCTTGGCTTGCCAACTGCATAATCTTCTCTTTGAATATGAAGCATCGCTGTATAAAATGGTTGATTAGTTGATAATGCTTGTAATAATTAGGACCATTAACTTTGTTGGCTTCCTCGGGGCATTTCATATCTGGAAGCTCAATAAGATTTAACTTTAATAAATCTTTGAGCATTTGAGGAATTTCAGAATCAAGAAATGGATATTCTTTTGCTTACAGCTCTTCAAGTGTAAGCCTTTTCCATCTTCTTCCTTGATTGGATTTGACATTTTCCACTTCTTTTTTCTTAGGTTTGGCTGAAGTCTTGGTTACTGTAGAAATTTTTACTGGTGTAGCGGAAACAAATATGGATTCTTTGTTAGGATCCTTAGAGAAAGTCTTACCACATTTGTGGTTGTTTTTTGGCTTGCTTCCTCTTTTATGAGACTCTTGCAATACTTGATTACCACTTGCAGCAATGCTTAGCTCCATATCATGAGCGCGAGTAGCCAATTCTTCAAAGGTCTTAGGCTTAATCCCTTGAAAAATGTAACGAAACATTGAAGTGTATGCCTTAAATACACATCTCGATTGCTAAAGCTTCAGACAACCTAACCTTGGAGTTGAAGTTTGGATTTCTCCATCTGTTGATGAAGTCATTGACAAGTTCTTCTTTCCAGTGGCAAGAGTTGGTGAGCTCAATCATACTCACAGTACAATAGGTACTATAGAATCTGGTGAGTAATTCTTACTCTATTTGATCCCAACTATCTATGGTGCCAACATCTAGATTACAGTATCAATCAAATGCGTTACCCTTTAGGGTTCGAACGAACTGTTTGACTAGAAGATCTCTGTCAATTCGAGCAACATATTATTTTGGATTTCCTTTGCTATCAAATTATTAGAACTTCGAGGGTTGATAACCGATAGACATCTTCAGTTGATCAATCTAATAAGTGTAAGGCTTAGCATACGCGAGAGAAGATTTCAGAGTTTTCTCGTTTTTTTCTTTAAGGGTACTTAAAACAAACTCCTTCAGCTGATCAATAGCGACGAAACCATCAGTGAATGATTCAGTCACTTCTTGTTGTTCTGGAAGAGTAGGAGTTTGGCTCGATTCTCTAATGTTGTTAGCTTATTCATTATTGCTTTAATTTGATGATCACTTTCTTGCACCACTTGGTATAAATTCTCCACAATCTTTGATAGCGAGTTGACTTACTCTCTAATGACATCACATTCGTCATCATCACAGTCATGGCTGTTGAATTTTGAAAACTAGCAGAATCATCATTCGGCTCAAACTTTGACAAAGGAGTTTCTAGAAAGAAGTTGGATTTAGAATTACTTGAATCATCGATCTCCTTCTGGTTAAATTGAAGCTTGATGCTTGAATTAAGTCCTTGAGATATGGAAAGATATGACAAAGTTTTTTTCAAGATTACATAAACATCTTCTTTTAGCTTTGCAAGAACATCTTCTTTGCCTTCTTGAAGGTTTGATGATGTGAATGTTGTCTTTAACAATATTGAGTCGAAAACAGGTGTTGATTTTGGCAGCAGTGGGGCTTACTTTAATGCTTTAGCCATGACTTTTTCCTTGCTTCGTGTGAACAGGCTAGTACTTTGAGCAGTAGACCACGAGGTAGTGTTGTCGGTAGCAAATTTAGATCCTTCAGCTTTCAGATCTGGAACTTTGAACAGTTATGCTTAGTTAATTTGATTTGATTTGATTTGATAAAAATAGAAGATGAGAGGCAGAGATCATCCTACTGGGCATGCCAGAAATTTATACACATAAATTATTATGTTTGGAAATAAATAGGAAACTGCAACAACAAATTGATTTTTTATTGATGATGTGAAAAATATAGATTACAATATCTGAACTTTCTATCAAAGAAATAACCCTTTAATTGTTCTCTTCAAAATGTTAATGTGAGGGCTTGAAATTTAATCTCGAACCAACACTTGAATGTTCTTGATGCTTGGGTCTTTGACAGCTTGATCTAGCAAAGTGTTAGGTGTTCTTTATACTTGAGAATCTATGCGGTTTTAGCAGCTTGATTCAGCAGAGTCTCCTTCTATGCAAAAATGATCTTTTTTTTTTTTCTCTTTGATAGTGACCCATATTTATAGATGTATGGGAGAGAGTCACAGTTGACTTTAACTTATCCAAGATAATTATCTAATTATTTAATTTATTAATAAGAGATAATATCAAGGACTTTGGATAACATCATACTTCTTAAATAATTATCTCATTATTTTATTTATTAAATAAGAGAAAATCAAAGAGTTTGGATAACATCATAGTTCTCAAATAATTATCTTTTATTTATTTATTTATTTAAGAGATAAAAAAATTAAGATGTATTAATTATCTTTACTGATGGACCCGACTGACAAGTGGCTCAATTTGACTAATCAACCTTATCATATTTAGGACTTCATTGTTTACACATTGCGGCTTATGATTCAAAACAAGATTTGGTAAACATAAATTTTTAGTACCTATACAGAATTTCAAGTTTGATCAACTCTATTGGCCTACTAATATTGACATAAATAAAAAAAATATAATCATCTTAATAATTATGTAACTTTATTAAAATATTTTATAATGCATTTAAAAATTATTTTTTATTAATAAAAATATATTTTATAATTTTATATATCGCACGAGTCAACACTAATATATATAATGCGAGGCTCAAATATATCTTTATTTAATTCGTTCAGAAATTTTGGTACTCCTATCAATACTTAGTTGTTTTTTTTTTTTTTTTTTTTGGTTAATTAATGCTTAGTTATTGTCAAAGCAAAAAATGAATATAGTTGAAAAACTATCAGCACGTCACCAAAGGTTGTTTTTTCAATTATTAAAATTCTTAAATAGCTCCACACACGAATTGAGTAGGCCAATTTGGAATTTGTATCTACAACTTATATGCTTTTTCACGATTACTAAAAACAAAAAACAAAAAAAAAAACAAATTCTTTTGGATACTTGTGTGCCTCCTAAAAAGATACTTTATCATCCAAAATAAATGTTAGGATCTTTCATTCTATAAATTAAATTGTTATTGACATGTAATGTCACACAATTTTCATTAAGAATGAAAAAATCCATTAGCAAAGAACATGGTTAGATATCTTGCTTCACCAAGATGGAAAAGACCAATCACTAGTAATTCCTGTATGAACAAGCACCTTCCTTAAAGTGGTGAACTCATTTACGTCATGAACAATAATTACCTGCTGAGTGATGGCAGAAACAAATTTACTAAATGTATGGCAATCACCACAAATTCTAAGATTCTTTATGATCCTAATACGAGTTCCCCCGGCGGTGCCACTAAGACGAAATGCAATTATCAACTTCTAACTATGATTTTACAAGATGTCTAGCTTAAGTTCCTCATCCACATCGTGCAACACGAAATTTCTATCAGGGGCATAACCAACACGATTTTACATATCTCTTTTTGCCGGGCATGAGTATGGTCTCCAACACTAAATTGGTGGACCTTGTTATCCACCACCTCAATCCAAGTCCAACTGGGAACTTTCTTCAATTTTCTACGAGTCATTAGTTCCTGAATCTTGGCCAGATCCTCCCACCTTCTTCCTTTAGCATAGATATTTAAAAGCATGAAATACGTAGTGCCCTAGGTTTCGGGGCAAGGCCGCTTGATCCATTAGACAACTTAGGCAATCCTTAAGGCCCCGTCCAATAAAAAGGTCTTAAATTTAAAAAAATATATATTATATAAATATATATTTAATTATTTTAAATTTATCTTCTTTTTATTGTTTATCTTAATCTCAAATAATTTTAGAATTTATCTTAATTTAAGTAAAAAGGCCCCAAATTTAAAATATATATTGATATCTTTAATTATGTTAATTCTATCATTTCTCATCTTAGTCTTAGACATTTTTAGAACTTATCTTAATTTCAAAAAAATATATTTGTAGATATATTTTTTTATAATATATTTTTTTATTTTAATTTTATCCTTTCCTTAATTCAATGCTCATCGTAATCTCATGTATTTTAAAACTTATCTTAATGTATATAAACAATATAATACATATAGTATAAGGCACAAATTTTTAAGCCTAAATTTTTTTTTCACCTTAGACCCCAAATAGTTTGATACGGCTTCTAATTTTGGATTGTAGTCCAGAAAAGCTTTTGCTGCTTTTTCTGCCAACTTTATATGGTTATGAGTCCTACAAGACCTAAGCATTGCACCCCACGCCCCTCATCCTTATGGACACTCATATTCTCAATCAAATTCAAAGCCTCATCAAGTCTCCCAGCATGGCCTAAGAGATCGACCATACATGTATAGTGTTTCACATCATGTTTTGTAATCTTCCCACACTGAGTTGAAAGTTTCAAGACTCTCTTCAACCAAATTGGCATGATCACAAGCATATAATAGAAAAACAAAAACGATCCTATTTAGTAATATCCCAAATCTTATTAACATCAAATGCAACAACTCAAGAGCTTCACGGCCTTTCCATGTGACAATTTGTGTAAATAGCCACTAACTAGCCACGTGAAAAAGATTAAGAATTGAAGAAAATGATTCTCATTATTTCATCACTACAACAGAGGGTCTATTTATACTAATACAAGAGTGTGCACACTACTCCACAATCCGAGAGTGTGCGCACTACTCCACAATCCAACTAAATTCAATTAGATACAACTGAGACTATTCTAGATATAATCATTTGCTATTGCACCTGCTTTAGATTAGCTACACTCTCAGTTGGTCTTGTAACTTCATCATCTTGTCTAATATCCCCCTTCAAGCAAATGGGAAGGTCACGAACCAAGAGCTTGGATTGGAGATAGTAAAAACGGGATTTGGAAAGAGGTTCAGTGAAGATATCTGCAATTCGATCCGAAGATGGAACATACTAAAAACTAAGTGCTTTAGCAACCACTTTTTCCCTAAAATAATGTTAGTCAACCTCTATATGTTTGGAGCAAGCATGAAAAAGAGATTTGAAGCCAAGGAGATGGCAGAGACATTGTCACAGCATAATTTTGGAATATGACTAAGAGTGATGCATGTCTTTGCGGAGCATTTGCAGCCAAGAAAACTTAGCAGCAGCTTGAGCTAAGGAATGATACTTAGCTTCAGTTAAAGACCGAGCAACAGTTGGTTGCTTTTTGGCAAACCAAGATACAAGATTAGGACCCAAATACACATAATAGCCAGGGTTGACCTTCAGTCTTAAATATTTCCAGCCCAATTTGCATTTGAATAGCCATGTAAAGTGAGAAGACTAGATGTGAACTACAGTTCATGTGAGATAGTCTCTTTCAAATAGCGAAGAATTCTTTTCACTACAATATAATTTCCAATTGTAGGAGCATGCATATGCTGATAAGCAAAAATCACAGTTAAAGCAAGATTAAGCCTAGTGATAGTAATGTACCGTAAAGCTCCAACCAAACTTTTGTATAAAGTTGGTTAAGAAAAGAGAGTAGAATGCCCATCATGAACAATAACACCTATCTGGTAGAGGTGAGTTGTAAGGCTTGCATTCAGACATGCCTACCTTTTATAGAATACCCAAAGCTTATTTATGTTGTGAAAGAAAATAGCCTTGAGAAGAATGTTGAACCATTATGCCCAGATATAGTTAACATTACCAAGTTCTTTAATGGAGAAGGCAATATGCATATGAGAAATAAGGCATTGAATATGATTGGAGTCATTGCCAGTCAACAATATATCATCAACATAAATCAAAAGCATTATACTGGTTATGGCAATCTTCTGAACAAACAATAATGAGTCACAGTAACTAGTGATTACGCTTGAAAAGTGTAATTACGAGCTCAACAAATTAGTACATATTCATGCATTTCGTTAATAAGTTCATGTATTTTGTTATATTTTATACTTATGTGGTTCGTTTTCTTAAATATAGTGAGAATGATGACATTTCTTTGATAAGTGACGAAGAAAACGAAGAAAAAAAAAGCAAAAGAGCAACACCCGAAGTTGAATATTAGATCAAAACCATGCTTGCAGCTGAAAATCGAAGCCAGGAAGTGGTCCAAGGCAATAGGGTCCGAACCACTCCCCAGCTGGTCAGGACTACCGAGAGGAGATAGACCTAATTTTGTTTGAAGTAACACACTGCGGTCTCGATCGCGCGGCTCCATGAAGGCTTCGTGGGTCTTTTTAGGGTTTTTAGAGGCCATAAAAGCCAAACTCGTGTATAAGTTTAAGAACCTTTTTTCATAAGTCATTCTTTAAGTTTTAGGGTTTTAGAATTTTACATTCTTTAAGTATTTTTGGGAGAGATTAAGGATGCTTTGGAAGTGCATTGGCGTTTCTGTGAGCTCTGTTTCAGTTGTTTTTACATTACGCTTGATGTTCAAGGAATATTCAAAGTACGGTATTTTTTTCTTCTAAGTTTAATATAAAGATTTCAGTAGTTAGATTTCGTTTATTGTTTATTCTCAAGTTTTGAAATAAGTTTTGATTGAATGAATGTTATTTACAAGTGTAAGTAGAATCTAGGGTTTCTTATCACTATTTGTTTTCGTTGATTCTAGTTTACATTCGTAATACATCTAGATTGTTTTTATTATTGCTTGATGATGAATATTACAAGAATGTTAGGGTAGAAAACTCATAACCTTGGTCTGGTGCATCAAAGTAGGGTGAGAAGATCAAAGCATTTAGAACCCTAAGGGTATATACGCAGCATGTATACGTAAGTGTATATACACCTTTATTAGGATCATTTTCTCTATGAAAATACTTTAGAAAACCAAA
>JAVXUM010184190.1:0-11018 GCA_035590655.1 Pouteria glomerata
TATACCACAAACTTATATTGAATCCAAGATTTTTCATAAATTTGTTTAAAAAGAAGAGTTCTCAACAACATACCAATCTTAAAACCAAAACAGTTTTCACCATTCATTGTGAGATTAGATTGCAACAAAAAACTTTTCCAAATTAGTTTGATTCATTGTTTTTGCTTTGGTTCTCTGTGGACATGATCCGGTTCTTACCGATTATTGTGCTATAACTAGACACCCTGTACTTGGGGTCGAACCAATATTGAATACAATTGGTAGAGCAAGCAATTGGTGGCACTTATCTTGATTCCTTATCTGGTGATGTGTAGAATGCCACCGAGACCAGAAATGGATATACGAGGTCGAGACCGAGGCCGAGGTAGAGGCCGGGGTCGAGGCAGAGAAAGAGCTCTCGTTTAGGAGCCGGTGCATAGTGACTCCATCCAACATGAGGCTCAACATAGCGCGGTAGCAGAAGTGCCGCAAATGGCAGAGGCCGGAGAAATGCCCCCTAAGGTGCCTGTGGTGCCCCAGCCGGCAGTTGCTGAGGCCGGGGCCTTTTTCCAGTAGATAGCTACAGCCATGGTAGCCTTAGTAGGTGGAGCAAGGGCCGGACCACCACCACAAGGCCAAACAAGCACCATCACCCTGGAGAAATTTCGGAGGATGAAGCCTCCCACGTACGATGGTGTGGTAGATACGAAGGTGGCGGAACAATTCATAGATCGCTGCGAGAAAATTTTAGCAACGATGGAGATCATTGAGCCCGCTACCCGTATTACCCTTACCACATTTCAATTAGAGGGCAGAGCCTCAACCTGGTGGGATCATGTAAAGGAGACAAGAGGAGTTGAGGGCCTCACGTGGGAACAATTCAAAGAAAGATTCCGGAGCCATTTTTTTCCCCAAGCCCTACAAGATGCCAAGAGAAGGGAATTTGCCAATCTAGTTCAAGGCAATCTGACTGTGTTAGACTACGAAAAGAGGCTCTTCGCCTTATCCAAGTATGCTCCTGAGTTGATCCCCATGGCCCATCTTAAGTGTAGAAACTTTGAAAGGGGATTGAGGCCTGCATTGAGAAAAAGAATGGTGCCCCTTGGCCTAGATGACTACGATACGTTGGTGGATCAGGCTATGGCAGTAGAGGCCGATCTAAATGAGACCAGAACGATGATTGAGAGCCGACGTGGTCAGAGTATGGGGAGCCAACAGGAAGGAGAGAGCAGAAAGAGATTCAAGGGTAGTGCATCCACCTCCCAAGGACAGTCACCGCAGCTCCCAGGCAGACAAGGAGGGGAGAGGTATCGGGCCCGGGACAGCCTCTATGTTATTATTGTCACTAGTCAGGACACATGAGGTCCGAGTGCCCATTATTGGGGCAACGGGAAGCGGCTAGCAGGCCCAGTGTAATTGAAAGATAAATGATGGTGATAGTATGATAATGTGGTGTTATTGGATCATATGTTGAGAAATAAATATTGAATGGTAATGGAACTTTAATGTTATACTATGATTGTTTTCGAATTTATGATAAATTATTACAGTAATGATGAAACTTGATAAATGGCTATATAATGGTTGAGATAAGTGGTTTTTATCACTTGTTTTGATTAGGCTGAAATTAATGGAATTATGAAACTTAAAAAACTAGTGTTATTACTTTACATTTTATATATGCTATCATGAAGTTTCGTGGGCACAAGAAGACCAGTGCTCACATCCCTACAGATTATGTTGCAAGAGCAGACTCAAATTGCTAAGTGGATGTTTAGGCAGGATTAGATGTGCATAAGCATGAGTCATTCTGGTCTTAACTACATTTTTGTATATCTAAACCAAAATTTCATTTGTTGTTGTAATATTGTTAAATTGAAAGCGAGTTATTCAATTGGGTTGTACAGGTCAGATGGCCTATATGATGTATCATTGGTGGAGATATATTGGGATATGACGGTCTGGCAGTTGCCAAGGCCTAATTTATGTTATATACCATATGTCCTGGGTCTACCACGGGTTTGTTGTGTTGCTCTAATCATAGGATTGTGTAATTAGTGCATGGTATGTATGTTTTATCACTCACTACTGGGTCACCAGGTCTGGGGTATGACAGTGAATGAGGCAAATGGAACCCGATTAATAGTATCGACAGTGGTAAGAGTAGCTTCCCCTTGAAATTTTTCAGGGCAAGAAGAAGAGATGAGAAGAGCACGAATAGTGTCAAGAATGTGACAACGTTTGTGTTCGACTTAGCCATTTTATTGGAAAGTGTGAGGACAAGAATGATAAAGAAGGGTGCCCTATTGGCAAAACTATTCAAGAAATGAGGATTCTTGATATTCTTTAGCATTATCAGAACAAAATACTTTAATGGGACAATAAAATTGAGTTTATATCATGGTTACAAAATCAAAATAAATTTTAGGAAGTAGAAAGCCACGAAACATTAAGAATATCCAGGTGAAACGAGAGAAATCATGCACAAAGATAACAAAATAACAAGCCCCCTTGGCCCATAGCAAGAGTATAAGAAATACCCTAGACATCAGAGTAAACAAAATCAAAATGAGAAAATAAAACACTATCACTATTATTGAATGATAGAGTAGATTGTCTTGCAAGTTGACAAGAAACACATTTAGTTTTTCACTACAAATAGGTCCTAAATGGACACTAGAAATCAAATTTTCTAAATGATTAGTAGAAAGATGCCTTAAACGAGAATGCTAAATATGATAAAAGAGATGAATTTGGAGTAGTTGCAGCAAGTTATGGAGAGGGAGGTATATATGGTGGTAAGGTGAGGTGAACCGGCTCAAACAGATGACCATGCTTACAAACTATCCTAAGAATTCGTCCTGTCTAAGGATCTGCACAAGATAACTAGAAGAAGAAAAAGTAACAATGAGATCACTATCACACAATTAATCAATAGAAATAAGATTAAGAGATAAATTAGATAAGTAATAAGTTTGAGAAAGAGAAAGGTTGGAGGCAGAAACATGGCTAATATGTTAAGCACACATGAGAGAACCATCAATGATATGAATAGCAGGACTATAAGCAGCAAAAGATGTGGTAGTGAATATGTTAGAATTAAGTGTCTTATGATTAGAACAAATAGAGTCAAAAAATCAAGTAGAATTACCTGGATGGCAGACAAAGCAGTAGAAGCGTTAACAAGGTAAGTATTTAACTGACAAAGAACATTAGTAATATCAAAAGGAGTAGCAAGTGTAGCAGTAGCAAATTGAGAGGAAATGAAGACACTAAAACAGGAACGATTACAACCTTGGGAGCTAGTATTATAATAATTGTAAAACTTCTGTGGACAGAGATGTCGAAGATGACTCAGACCTTTTTTAGAATTGTAAGGGCAAGTATGAATACGACAAAGTAGCAAAGAGTGATCCGATTACTTGCATTAGTTACAAGGAGGTTGATTTGGTGTATGACGAGACATAGCCATAGTAGAAGGGCAATAATGATACGGGGCATAAGGAATATTTAAGCACTACATTTTTATTTATTTATTTATTTATTATTATTATTATTATTTTTGGTTAAAGAAAAGTAAGAAAGGTGGAATTAAAAAGAAAGAAAAATAAAGAAAAGTAATGGTAATTTGAGAAATTGGGAAAATAAAATAAAAGTGGTAGAATTAAGAATACTTGAAATAAAGGAATAAGAAAAATAAGGTAATAAAGGAAAGTTGGATATGACAATTTGGGAATGGCAATTTGGGAAAAATAGCAGTAAGTTTGGACTGTTAATGTGCTAATTTAAGAATTGGAGAAAGGATATTTTGAATATTTGAAAAAAAAAAAGATTAGGTTGTATGAAAGTTTGGACAGTAAGTTCAGATGGTTGAGTAAATGTGATAATTTGAGAGTTAAGGTAAGGGTATTTTGGAGATTTGAAAAAAAAAAAGAATATTTGGTAGTATGAAAGTTTGGATAGGAGATGGGTTACAAACTTACAGTTTGTAGAAAATTAATGGGTTTTAAAACTTTGGGAGTCATTTGTTAGCCTAGACAAGGAAAAAGTCGGTGTTCAAGTGTTGGATAGAAGATGATAAAAAATAATGGGAGAGTTTTCTCGAACCCCATTAAAATCACAAAAATACCCTTGATTCCAGATCGGTGCTCAGCTGTATCGTGGTCCTGGTCTCCAGATAGTCAGAGCTCGAGCTGGGTGGGTTAGAGCTCGAGCCTCGAGCTAAGGTCCAAAAAACGCATGAGTTTATCTAGTCCGTGATTTACGCCTTGTTCATAAAAGGAAAACATATCATTAAGGAATGTGTTCCCAAAATAGTTAAGATACGATCAAAATCATATCAGGTAAAATATGAAAATCACTGAAGAATCCAATGATTATCTCAACTGACACTAATCTTCACACCACAAGCAATCACTATAAAAGGAAGGACACAAAAATCATTAGAGGTACGCAATCTTTTTACCATACTGTTATTCTATCCATTCTTCTTTCAGATTTTCGTTATCTGACTTAAATATCAGAGTATCATTGACAGGCACCACACTAGTGTCCCAGGCAAACAGGCATATTTCGTCTGGTTTAGGTAAGTTTGGTGGATCTTCGGGTCGTGGTCGCTAGATCATGGGACCTTCAAAAAATAAGCATCAATAGTTGCCGCCGTCTATGGGAAACGAGTTTTCGTTCTCTATTCTTCAATTTTATGGTTCAAACTCAATCTGGCGTGCATACACTTGGGAAGCAACCAAGTTTAACAATGGGGGACCACGTTTAGGGCAATGAAAGGATGGCAGCAATGGAAAGATAGTTTGTTGACATGGAGGTGACTATGCAGGCCCTGATAGAACAGAACAGTGCTCTCATGGAGCGTGTTGAGCGTATGGCCCTGGTGCAGCCACCACCCCAGCCTCAGGACTTGCCAACCAATAATGGGGGCAATGGGGGTGCTGTCTAAAATGACAGAGATGGAAAAATAGTCGGAGAGAACGATGCACAGAACCCCTCTCCTCGTCGCGGCGGTGAAGCGGCCGAAGCTCAAAGTAAAATTGTTCCTTGTCGGCAAAGAGGAGAGGCAGAAATGACAGAGAACACAGCGGTGGAGGAAATGATCAAAGCCATGTAGGCACAAGTCGATGGAGTGATTGCCGCTGTCCAGCAGCCGAATCTCGTCGAAGATATTGTGGATAAAACGGGGACTCCTTTCCCCCCTGGGGTGATGGAGTGCCTGCTCCCTTCGAAGTTTAAGATGCCTACGATGGATTCCTTATGATGGCTCCAAGGATTCGTTGGATCATCTGGATACTTACAATTCTGCTAAGCATCTCCATATAGTTCCTGATGAGATTAAGTGCCAGGTTTTCTCTATCACGCTAAAGGGACCAGCTCGGGTGTGGTTCAACAAGATCAAACCGGGATCTATTAGTAGTTTCAAACAGTTGAGCAAGCAATTTTTTTCCCATTTTATTGGGGGTCAACGACAGAGGAAGCCTCCTGCCTATTTATTAATTGTCAGACGAGGGCGAGACGAGACTCTAATGGAGTACGTGAACAGGTTTAACTAGGAGATGCTAAAGGTCAAGGAGATTAAATGCAACGTGGCTATTATGGCCTTTATGAGTAGTCTGAGGCCAGGGCGATTCACTTTTTCTTTGGCCAAAAAGCCTCCGGAGGATATGGCTAAACTGATGTCACGAGCTCAAAAACACATGAATGTCGAAGATGCAATGGAAGCCAGAAAGGATACCGAAATGCCCCGGTTTGATAGGAGGTGTCAACAATAGGTCAAGTTCGAACGGGAGGCAAAGGCCGCTCGAAACTATAGTAGTAGAGGCAGAGAGGATTTTAGAAAAGACTGACCTATGAGAACTGACTGGGTGTCCACTCCGCTCAATTTGAGGATAGAACAGGTCCTCTATACAATCCGAAGTGACCCAGAGTTTAAATAGCTGAGGAGAATGAAAGGCAGCTGGGCTCCAAGGATAAGTCTAAATACTGCCTCTTCTATCGAGACCATGGGCACGACACAGAGGAGTGCATTGACCTAATGAGGTTAGTTGAAAGCTTGATCAGAAAAGGTAAGTACCATGGGTTTGTAGCTAGTCAGCCGGGAGAACGAAGAGGTAACAGAACCCCACCGCGAAGCCTAAGAAGAAGCTAGGGAAGGATGCAGCCCACCTAGAGAGCCTTGGGTGAAATAAGGGTCATCTCTAGTGGGTTAACCGGGGAAGATGAGTCCTCAACCTCAAGAAATAAGTACGTTAGAGAGCTTAGGGCTGTTGAGGTGATGACAATGGAAAATTCGATGAAAAAGGCTAAGTCTGAGCCTGCCTGCATTACTTTCACCGAGGAAGAAGCCCAAGAATTGAGTCACCCATATGACGACCCATTGGTGATATCGGCCATCATAGCCAATTTTAAGATTCACAGAATCCTAGTAGATAGTGGAAGCTCTACTGACATTCTATACTGGGAGGCCTTCGAGAAAATGAATATTGGGAAGGACAAGCTACGCCCAATGTGTTCTCCTTAATAGGCTTTGTCGGAGATTATGTAGAACCGCTTAGGTCAATAGCCCTTCCCATCACCCTGGGAATGGAACCTGCCCAAGCTGCAAGAATGGTGACCTTCCTAGTGGTCGACTTCTCTTCGGCATATAACGTGATATTGGGTAGGACAGCGTTGAACCACTTCAGGGCTGTAACGTCGACCTACCATCTCTGTCTCAAGTTCCCTACGGAGGAAGGTGTGGGTTGTGTGAAAGGAAATCAAAAGACTGCTAGGGAGTGTTATGTTTTATCATTAAGAAGGAAGGCCGCCAAGGAGACGATGATTATCGACGAACTAGGCGTTCGGGATGAAGAAGAGGTGAAAATGGGGGAGCCTGGCGATGATCTCAAAGATTTAATTATTGACGGCCCCAAACTCGAAAGGACAGTGAAAATAGAGGCCTTGACCCCGGAGGAGTAAAAGGAAAAGCTCAGACCCTTTTTGAAGCAAAATTCGGATGTATTTGCTTGGACTCACAAGGACATGCCAGGCATTGATACGAAGGTTATGGCCCATCATCTCAACATCCTCCCTAAGTTGAGACCAGTCAGATAGAAAAGGAGGATTTTTGCTCCAGATCGGAATAATGCGATAGCTAAAGAGGTGGAGAAATTCCTCCGAGTAAAATTTATAAAGAATGTGCAGTACCCGACCTGGCTGTCTAATGTCGTCAGGGTAAAAAAGTCCAACAGAAAGTGGCGGAAGTGCATGGATTTTACGAACCTGAATAAAACATGTCCGAAAGACAGCTTTCCTCTTCCTACGATAGACCAGTTGGTAAACTCAATAGCCGGGCACCAAGTGCTTTCCTTCATGGACTCATTTTCAGGGTATAACCAGATTCAGATGGCAAAGCAGGACCAGGAGTACACTGCATTCATTATAGATCGGGGCCTCTATTACTACAAGGTCATGCCTTTTGGTTTTAAAAATACTGGGGCCACATATCAAAGGTTGGTCAACTTTATGTTCAAGTCCCAAATAGGATGCAATGTGGAGGTGTACGGGGATGATATGCTGGTGAAGAGTAGGGAAACGTCTGAGCATGTAGCCGACCTTGAAGAAACATTTAGCACTCTCTGAAAGTTTAGGGTGAAATTAAACCCAGCCAAGTCCGCATTCGGTGTCACCTCAGGGAAGTTTCTCAGGTTTATAGTATCCAATCAGGGTATTGAAACTAACCCGGAGAAAGTCCGAGCTATTCTGGAGATGCAATCACCTAGGACAACTAAAGAGGTGCAGAGATTGGCAGAGCGTGCAGCGGCCCTGAATAGATTCATATCAAGGTGTCATCTGATAAATGCCTGCTCTTCTTCAAAACGTTGAGGAAGGCATTCGAATGGACTGAAGAATGTAGAGGGGCCTTTTAGCAGCTCAAACAGTACCTAGGAGCAGTCCCATTGCTCAGTAAGACTCCCCTGGGAGAGCTACAATACCTGTATTTGGCATTGTCACCAACCGCTGTCAGCTCAGCCCCAGTCAAAGAAGAAGAAAACGTGCAGAAGCCGGTGTATTACACGAGCCGAGCGTTGCAAGGCGCAGAAGAGAAGTACCCGAATATGGAGTTATTAGCCTTCGCCTTAGTAAACGCAGCTCGGCAGTTAAGGCCCTACTTTCAAGCCCATACCATAATGGTTCTGACGGATCAAGTGCTAAAGATAGTGTTTCACAAGCCAGAGACGTCAGGGAGGTTGGTTAAGTGGTCAATATAATTGAGCCAGTTTGACATATAGTATAAGCCTCGAGTGTCAACAAAAGGTCAAGCAGCTGCCGACTTCATAGCAGAGTTCACAGTGACGTCGGAGCATCAGCACGAGGAGGGGGATGTGTTGCAGACTTGGGTCTTGAACGTCGATGGCTCATCCAGGCGAATGGCAAGCAGGGCTGGCATTGTGCTCGTGTCCCCGGAAGGTCTCAAAGTGGAGTATGCGCTTAGGTTCAACTGTCCAGCCTCTAATAATAAGGCAGAGTATGAAACCCTGATTGCCGAGCTGAAAATGGCTAAGAGAATGGGGGTAGACCACGTTACGGTAAGTAGTGACTCCTAGCTCATTGTCGAACATGTGGAAGGAGAGCTCGAGTCTCGGGATGACAACATAGTTGAATACCGTAAACTAGCCAGAAACCTGACCAGGAGATTTTCCAGCGTTGTGCTGAAATCAAACTAAATCGAACAATTAGTTTATTATTATTCTTTGTATAATAAACAATTAGTTTTTTTATATCAAATATTTCAAATTCTGCTAAGAAGAGTGAAAAAGTGTATGTATTTAAAATTTTAAGTTTTAAGTATATTAAAATTGAATTTTTTCATAAAAAAGTAAATTTTTAACTCAAATGTTTAATCTTTAAAATTAATTATTTAAAAAATATTATTTTTATTTGACACGCAGACAACTGTCAAATCAAAAAGTTATATTTATCAGATATGTAGGTATATTTATAAGATATGTAGATAAGAAGTATATTTTTATGTAAAATGACCAAAAAATAACTAAAGCGTAAAAGTATACGTATTTAAAATTAATTATAGAGTAAATTAATTATTTTTATTTATTTATTTAAATTCATTTTAACCAAAAAAAATTAGTTTAAAAACATTTATAAAAAGATAAGAGAGTGTATTTTATGTAAAATGAGTAAAAAGATAATTAAAATGTAAAAATATACGTGTTTAAAATTAATTATATAATAAATTAATTATTTTATTTATTTGTTTATATTTAGTTTAAAATGTGTGAAACTATGGAGATTGTTAGGAGTATGAGAGGGAGAGGAAGACCTAAGAACAGTTGGAAAACAACTATTAAACATGACCTTACCTACATGGAGTTAATAGAGGACATGGCTCTAGATAGATTTTCTTGGCGTCGTCAAATCCATATAGCCGACCCCACCTAGTGGAAAGAGGCTTAGTTTGGTTGGTTGGTTGGTTAGTTTTACAAAAAGGTTAAAAAAATACTTTTAGGGCTCCCAAATTATACTTGATTTTTCTTTTTGTCGCAAGAGAATTTAAAAAGGACAAACTTTTAAGAATAAACTACATTTACTGCTTCTTAATCTTTGATTCTTTGTGATTAATTATGTTTAATATTTAAAATTAAAGCATAAATTTTTTATTTTAAAATGGTTGTTATAATCTAAGAAATATGAATATGAATACGATTTAAATACGAATACGGATATAAAAAGTTTTTAAAAAATAAAGATACAAGCATAGTAGGGACATGACCAAAAATTATAACTCTTTAATAATTTTATTTGTTATATATATATATATAACAAAAATAATTCAATAAACAAAATATAACAAAATTTAAAATATAAAATTTTATTGAAAAGTTTCAGTTACTCAAATCTTAGTTTATTTTAATTATATATTTGAAGTTAAATAAGGATAAAATCTATATAATTAAATAGGATAATTTTTTAAAATGTCCATCTCACAAACTAAGATTCAACGGTTAATAATTATTTTTCATTTTATTCAATGATTGAGATTTTTTTACATTTTTAACTTTTCGTTCAATTCTTATTTTAGTAAACTCCACTACCAATTTAAATTTCGCACAATTATAATTTTTAAAAAATTAAAAATACTAAATTTATATTTTCTTTTATGGTGCTTATCAAAAATTAATTAGAGAGAGAGACCAAAACAAATTAATAATAGTTGGAGCGTAAAATTTTGGAAAAAATTAAAATTCATGAATTATCATAATTTGTTTAGCTTGAACTTTTTTCTAAAATTTTAATTATATGAGAAATTTAATATTAATTTTTTTCAAAGTGTTGTAGAAGAATTTATGTACTTATGAAAAATGTGAATATTTTTTTTTAAATTATCTTTTCGCTCGTATGGGAATTTTTTATTTTTAATTTTTTTCACAACGTTTTTTTAACAGATCCTGCATATTTTTTTAACAGATCTGCATAAAAATATTGAAACCAAAAAAAAAAAAAATGGAGAAAGAGAGAATTCTAATTTTGTTTTGAAAAAAAAAAAGTCATGTAAGAAGCTAAAGCAGAAAAAAAAAACAAAAAAAAAAAAAGTTGTTGCCAGCTATTCCTTCGTAAACCAAGCCTAAATGAAACTTCATGCAATCAACTTTGAAAACCATATGTGATATTGTTGGTATAAAATAATAGCGGGACACGTGGTAGCTTCTTAACAGAAAACATCAGTGACGTAAGCAGTTCTATCCGCCTCTAGTCAGTCGGAACACCCAACCGACTGATAACTCGGTCGAGGAACCCAGCTTACCCTCTCAGTCGGCATCTGATTGGCAATTCGGTTAGGAACAAGTCGGTCAGCTGAACCGAGCGGGGTACTGACCGTCCAAAACCTACGTCTTATTGATCGAGTCAGATTACAAAGTATTGATCGAGATTCAGTCATTCAGGCCAGCCACTCGAAAATACCATATCAGATGCTCTCGATTCCTTCAGTCGTCGTCATTCCTGATCATCCAGTCAGAAAGGATGAGTTGATC
>JAVXUM010184259.1:0-11014 GCA_035590655.1 Pouteria glomerata
CATCCGACTCAATCCCTCCATCCTGTTGAACTATAGATCCAAGGTATCTAAAGTTTTCTTTTTCTACAATCTTTTGATTTCCCAAACTTACTTCTATACTACTAGCAATCCTATTTTGACTAAAGTTACATTCTATATATTATGTCTTACAACGGCTTAACCTCAATCCTTTTGTCTCTAATGTTTCTCGCCACGTATAAGATTAAATGTATGATGTAAAAAATTGTTAAATGACTTTTTTATCCTTGTGCCATCCCAAACATACTAATTTCATCCTCAAACACTCTAAAAAAATAATACACATTCTCCTATATTATTTTTAGTGACCTCAAACCCTCTTGAAAAATAATACATCTTAATACACTTGCTCCCGTAAAATATTTTGCAAATAAAATTTTTTCAAAGTAGCAAAAATTTTTTCAAATTATATAATAAATATCACATCACTCTATATCCCGGTGTATAAGAAATTGGGACTGTCACATCACTCTATATCCGGGTGTATAAGATATTGGGGCTGCCTTTTGTGGCAGCCAATCGGGTTGTAAAAGTTTTGATAAAATTTTAGGTTACTCGACACAATTCCTCTTTGTTTTGGACCAATTCAATTTAATAAAACAAATATTATTAAAAATGCTACGAATGCACCGACAGAGTTGTGTAATCTGATAATTTAAAATAATAATAATAATAATAAAGGGGCCGGCGAAGCATGCCTAATCTGAGAAAACGAAACAACTACGGAACAAAACAACCCTGCCAATCACCAAATAATCCAATTGTTAATCACATTTTCAAACCACCAACGTTATGAAAGACATTCCAAAGGAAAATGTTTACAGAAAATTAAGTTACTATAATAATATGACAATGCTATTCATGCGATTGTGATAATTTAGGTGACATTTGATTTATTTTTTATTTTTTTGTTTTGAATTTGTTTTTCATTTTATATATTTGAAAATAAAGAAAACAATCAAAATGTATTTGATCACTTATATTTTGAAAATCTGTTTTAGAAAATAGAAAATAAGTTTACACACGAAATGTAAAATATCAAAAAGTCATTTTGAGTATTTTTAATCTAAAACAAGAAAAATGCAATATTTTTTATTTCTTTGCTTTGAGATTTTTAAAATATAAAATATATAAAACAAAAAATAAAAAATAGAAAACAAAAAATGGGTCATTTCTCTGACCTTAGGGGCCCTCACCACCCTACCCTGAGTGATAGTAGAGGGGGTAAATCGCGGGATGTGCGACAAGTGGTCAGAGTCCGATAGCTTGTCTTTTACCGGTCGTACAGTGCGAGTTCAAATCACGTTACTGAGACTCGAACTCGGACTCACGTTCTTTTCTATTTGACCTATGCCCGGGGCATAAAAAATAAAAAATAAGAAAGCAAACCAAATGGGACTTTTTTGAAGCTAAAAATTATGATTGTGATAGTTGATTTGATAAAATATTTTTAGAGTCTTGTTAACGGTTGCTTTTGTGGTGCTCATGAAGAACGAATCAATACTTATTACATAATAATATCTTACATTTTGATGAAATTATGTATGATGAAATATTATTACATATTATATTTTCATTGATTCTTAATAGCAAATGCTATTTTTTTCAATGTAAATTTGTTTAATATGTCCTTAATAAATTCTGGATTGTTGGGTATTTTGTATATTTTTCAGAAATTGTAAAAAGAAAAAAAAAAAAGGAGTTAAAGAAAATTAGTGAAAATTAAAGAAAATTGAGTAAAGTTGAAAAAAATTAAAAACTTTTTGCACAAAAAAATTGAGAAAATTGGAAAAATAGGGGAAAATTAAAAATGTTTTACCAAATTTAACACCCTAAGACAAATCTAGATTAATAATAATTATAATTCATTCTATTAATAAAAAAATATTAATAATTTATTCTATGCCCAGTTAGGAAGAGATTAGACAAACCCTTTTTAGTTTTATAGAATTACTCAGTTAATAAACATTGGCCCCGTTTAGTACAAAGTAAAATAAAATAAAATAATATAGAATTTTATAAATTTTTATAAACATAAATTACAAAATTATAAAATTTAAATTTTTTATTCATTATATTAAATATGAAATATTAATTTTTATAATTTTATATAATTTTATACAATTCTAAATACAACCATTATATCTCTGCAAGAGAGAGAGAGAAAGAGGGTGTAGTACTAGTAATCAAAAGCTGCACGCGGAACATTCTAACGTGTATAGATGGGCGAAAGACCGAAGAATGTTTACCCATGAGTTTCTTCTTTCCTTTCTTATCTTGTCAAAGTGGCGAATCAGTTTGTCAAACATACACTCGTAAGCATTTCAATATATATATATATATTGAAATAAATCTTAGTTGTCAAGGAACGTTAATGCCTAATGGTACCCTCAAACATGCACTACTTTTAACTCCTGAACGTGTAACATTTTCTAGAAAGAGTAATGCTACGTTTATAACAATTTTTTCTAATATTTTAAAACAAAGCCGTTATGCCTCATGGCACAAGTCAAATGATAAAAGATGAGGGGCGCTGTGACAGCAGTCTGTCGGCGCCCATTCAAGTCCTGTCACGGGCTTGCTCCCACATTATACGATCGGTAAAGATAATCCCCTAACATTGTGTCACTGATGCATATCCCACGATTTACCTCCTTTACAATATTTTAGGACAAAAGTGATAAGACCCCTAAAATCAGGGTATGACCTTTAAAATAAAGCCGTTTTAGACCAAGAAAATAAAGAATCAAAAAGACCAAATTTGATACTTTTTTTTGCACTCAAGTTCCACCAGCCTATCCGTTTACGGTAAATTTCATGAGGTGCCTTTGCAAAGGAATTTGAGTGCAAAAAAATATATTAGATTTGGGAATTTTTTTTGTTCTTTATTATTTTCTTTTTATCTAAAATGACATCATTTTCAAATGTTGTGAAAATGTTAAAAATCCATGTTTATATTGGAAGATGGTCCAAAGTGGCAATGTTATTCCAAGTCTTCATATCAAAAGAATATACAAGTGCACCTTGACTAATTTTTGAAAATGTCTATTAGTAGTATTGAAGAGATTCGAACTAATAACCAATAAAAAGTAAACTTAAAGTTTTACTAGTTGAGATACCACTCAAAAGTAAATTATAATTTAGCATCGTTTATTCTTTCAAATAAAAAAAAAAGGTTACATATTAGTTTGTTAAAATATTAATTTATAATAATATATAGCACATATCCGTTTTGCTGATGATAGTTGTGATTTGAAAAAAGTATAAATTATTTACACATTATACATAAAATAAAAATATTAAGGACTAAAATAATCTTACATTAACTTTTTGTTAAAAATATTGAATAAAACTTTAATTGACAAAAATATCCTAACAAGTTCATTAAAACTATGGGAGTAAAATGCCTTTGACTTTTTATATAAATGTTATCTCATTTTAATATATTTATAAAATATCTATTTGAGTATGAAAAGTATTCCTTCTTGCCTAGTATCTATATTAATTGTCTACTAAAATTACAAATTGAAGTAACTTTTTTTATATTTCTGTAGTAAAGGTGAAAAACATTAACACTAATTAAATTTTAAAAACTTAGATTTGCTTTCACAATTTGAATTAAAGTAAAAACTTTAGAAATTTTATTAAAAATGATGATTTTATTTTTTGAATAACTTTAAAATATGCATTCATAGTTCCTGTACTTTGTATTTCTTGAACTTACACCTCTTATTCAATTAGAATTTAAATTGATATTTTTGTTTTTTCACTTAAAAGCTAAATATTGTTTATAAATACATGGAGTACAAAAATAGGCTTTAAAAATTTTGGTGTTAGTAGTGATTTTCATTTTCAACACAAGAGATATAAAGATAATTAATCTTTATAAATATTAGTGTAAAAATGAACTAATTATTATTAATGGATAATTTAAAATATCAATATTTTTATTTGAAAGATAAAGTAATACTGAATTATAATTCTTTAGTGATCTCTATAAGAATTACTTTCCACTAGGTAATTGAGTTTTATAATTTGTTACAAAAATGCAAGAGGTAGGCGAAAAATAAAGGGAACTTAACTAAGTAAATTTTGTTTGATTAAGCTAAAAATAAATAAACATATCACAAGACATTGTAAATTTTTTTTTTTTTTTTTTTTTTATTTCCATTTCTCCTTCCTCTAATTTTTTTGTAATGAATTCCAAATTCACACGGACTTAGGTCATTACTTTTTATTTTTCTTTCCTTTTTTCTACTCTTTTTAAATTTCAATCATCTGCTACATTCAACGGCTAAAAATGCAACCTTTCGTGGGTCCTATTTTATTAGTTTTTTTCTCTTCAATTCTTACCCCAATGCAAATATATCGTCGGTCTCTATCTTTTTCTCTCCAAAAAAACCCATCTCTCTTGGAGCCAACTCCTCACCAAAAGATTGAGAAGGTTCGAATTTACGCGGTGCCCTATAATTAAAATTGAATTGAGTACGCCTTCTCTCTTATGTCTTTTTTCTGCATTTGCTACTGTTTGATTATTCTTGGTATATGAAATAGGTTTCTGTAGTTTTAAAAAAAAATGTCTTTTTTGATATTATAAAATTATGGAATCTCTACTCAATAAGGATGTGCACAATCAAGTAAACTCCTTATTTTTTTAGTTGAGACTAATCAATATTTCTATTTTATTATATTTTAGTTTTGTATGCAAATGTTGTTTGTGGCATGCCTTTTATTAGTTATTTGATAGGATAAAGAAAAAAAATGTATCTTGGCTTTTATTATCTTTTTTGTCAAACCACACTTTGAAGTTTCTCTTATTATATATGAATTTATTTAATCATGTCCCAAATTTTTGCATTCATTGTTACTAATAATTTTGATTCATAATTTTGTTTCTACTCATAATCACATTCAGCTAAAACAAAGTGCAATTGTGATTCATAATTTTGATTCGGAGGTAGTGGCTAAGTTATAGAAATGAAATGGATTTTGATGTCGGAAAATATTTCATCAACAAGAGTTTAATGGATAAGAAAATAACATCTCAAGGATTTGCATGCTCCAAAGATGGTGCTTGAGGAAAGGGTAAACCAAATCAACTTTATACTTGTCATCAAGTTGAAATAAAGTGCAATTTTGGTGTACAAATGTCAGTTTCATTAAATAGATAGAAGGGAAAATACAAGTTTGCAGGTAAACATAATCATGATCTTTATCTTAAATAAATCACCCATACGATGAAATCTCAACGGAGCATTTACGGTAAAGAAGCTCAAAGAATTGATTTAGCATTTGCGTCTAGACTTAATCCTGAAGCAAACCACAAGTTAAAGTTACAGAAACTGGTAGAAGGTGTAATTTGGATTTATTAATCAAGATTTAAAAATTATTTTCACATAAAGAGGTAAAGAAATATGATTTTTAGTAAAATTGTTGTCTTATAAGCTATTTTGATAAATAACTCAGCAGAAATCGCCTATTTTCAAAAGTGCAGTATGATATAGATGAAATGATGATAAACATATTTTGAACGGATGTTGGAATTGTCAAGCCCTAGATCTGAGAACCCGAGGAGTGAGTGATAAATACACAAGTCATGAATAACTTGGGTAAATGTCTCAGAGCAACACAACATCCACACTATGGACCCGCATAATTAATACAACTATAATTTTAGAATAACTAACATAATTTGGCTTCATGGCCATTACATTTTCATATCACTACTAATTTAATAAGTTTATATAACTTTTCTTTACAAAGTTTACATTACTCAAAAATAAATACACAACTAAATGGGACATTTCCTCTTCAGACTCCAGCTAGTCTTTCTGAGTGGGTCCTGCAATGGCATCTGTAGGGACGTAAGCATGGATGGCGTGTGCTCACGTTACTCCACAATAATATACATAAACATGATGTGTGGTAATACACATTTTAAAAGCATAAAATATAACCGGATTAATCTATTTAAGAAAGCCATAATACACAATAATTCACGTTACATAATCGTTTATGAAATTCACAATACACAAAATATACAATCACAACGAATTACGTAATACATAAAATATTAATCACATAACGATTTGTCTTCAATAATCATTCACATTTTATGATTTTTGCAAAATATTTTTTTCATAAATTGTTATTTGTTATTCTTTTCATTTCCCTATTATAACATCCCATATGTCACCACCTTCGTTATACCGCCTTTATCATCAGGTTATAGGTAAAGAACAAATCGTGCTTTAGGGTTGCAGCCCAGGATGAAGATACGCCATAAATATGTATATATATATACAGGATTAAACATATTGTGAGCTACTAATCTACTAGAATGAAAATCAAATCTTGCACAGGTTTTGGGACTTTCAACCCGAGGGTATCTCAAGACCTTTCGTATTTCTTCATACCATTTCATCATTTCATATCCATTGCATTGTTCATAATTTTCATAACCATTCCGTCATTCATTTCCATTATATGGAGTTCATTAAATTAGATCACATTCCAATCACACATCAATTACATGAATACCAAATTTTCACATAAATATATCGGATAACTTTATAGCATCACAACCATACATTCATACAATCCTCAACTCATATAGTTTACTTTAAACATATGGATAATTAAATCTATCAAAGAGATAAATCACAGAATTTGCGAAATAATTTCGATCCCATTTTTTTTATTTCAGTAGTTATAATAACATAGCAAAATAACAGCATAACACCATCTTAACCAAGCAATTTTTAACTTAGGTACATCACATCGAGTATGATAAAATACTAAAATTTAATAATTTAAGGTGTAGAGAATTCTAGATATTAGTACAGTGTTATGCTCACTTTAAATATTATGAAAGTGAAGATTTTAAGTGCAAAACTTAGCTATTTTCCTTTTATATTCTTAAAATGTTTTTCTAAGGTTAAAGTGACATTTAATCTTGGTTTTCTAGCTTCAAAATTTCAGATTTCCATCTAAACTTAAAGAAGTAAAACTCTAGGTATTTAGAGCACCAAATTAACATTCCACTAAACTTAATTTTTTTTCTATCTTCTGAAACTCTAATTTGCTAAAAATAGCACCAAATTATCATAACTCCTTATAATAACCTTTATGCTTCTTAGATCATTCTAATCACATCAAGCCATCCAAACTTTTCCAAACTATTCTAAGTCATCCAAACATTAAATCTGTCTAAAACACCCACGAAATTTCAATCCATTCTAGATTTATAATATAACACTCAAATCACATATTACCCATCATAAACTTTCCATACAATCCTAGGTTATCATATTTATGGTAAACATCTTTAAGTTACCTAAATAGTTTCAAACAATTCTAAATCATCAAAATAACTTCAACATAACCATCACCATTCTTTGGTTCACAACTTCATTTCCAAACACCACAATTACAACATAAATCCAACAATATAAATTCTTCTTAAATAAAACACATTAAGCGTAATAGGATTCAAGTTTGACAAAGCTATAAGGTGCTAAGTTTTCTTTAGCTTTCTTTAATTCTCTTTACCACTTCCAAAGTCCTTTCACAATTTAGTGGTAATTTAAGAGTTCAACTACCCACTTTCATACACCTTTCATTCCAACTCCTAAAAATATTCTAGGTTCCAATGTATAATCAAACTCCAAAATTCCAAACTTCTTTAGAGAACAAAAATTTGGTAAAATCTAGGTTTCAAAGCTGTTAAGAATACATTAAACAATTGTTCTAGGTTCTCCATATTTTACTAACTCGACATCTTCAAACAATTGACATACACTAACATATGAACTTCCAATCTTGTTAGACAAGCATACTAAATAAACCTCCAACATACCACCAAAACATTTATTAACTTTCCAACTTCATGAAATTAACATAACCATGAAAAATTCAGATTTCTAACCAAGCATAAAGGTGAAGTGTTTTTGGTTTACTTACACACCAAAATACTAAGTTTAAGTAACCAAAACATCACCAAATTTATCCACATCCCTTAGGGTCCTTTCCTATACTTTGAAATCAAGTTTCTAAACATAAATTAAGGTCCAAAAACCTTATAAGACCTGAAAGTTCCAGCACTTAAGTAAGTCACCAAATTTGATGAAATTCTAGGTTTGTAGGTCACCAAAGTACCAAATTTTTACATGGAAGCTTTACCACTAATTAAAGAACTAAGTTTAGTTGAAATTTAGGGTTTCTAAGTCCCAAAAACTCTGATTTTCAGTGTCCAAAACCTGAGAATTCCAGCCCTAAACATGCCACGAAATTGAGTGAAATTCTAGGGTTTTAAGGCACCAAAAGACTAGTTTTTATATGATTCTTTAAAAACAAATTAGAGGATCAAATTTAATTAAAATCTAGAGTTTCTAAACCATAAAACCACTAATTTTAAATGCCAAAAACCTGAGAAATGCAGCCACCACTTAGATTAGGGTTTTAGCCATTTCAAGTGCTCATTAACACCAATCTTGCAAGTATTCTTCTAATTCACAAATTTCACCAAATTTTCTAATTTCATCCTCATAGATAACATCCATAACACACATATATACATATATTAAGTTGAGTAGGATATTCCTACCTCAAGTGTTGGCCGAATTCCTCAAAAGAGTGGAGTAGTAAGAACTTTGCTCTAAATTCACCACTTTAGGGACTTTTAGCTTTCTTCTTCAAGCTATGATCTTCCCCTTGAATTTACCTTACCAAAATAACCTTAAACATGTCCAAACCCTAATGTCATTTAATTCTCCATTTCTCTTCAAGAACTTAACCTAATTTGTCTCGAGCTTGAATACTAATTCAAATAAAGTTTAGAATAACTTACCTTTGAATTCTTCTAACTCTTTAGCCTTGATTTTCCTCTTCTTCTCTCATTCTTTTCATTTTCTCTTCTCTTTTTCTTCATTTCTTTCTTTTCTTCTATTCTTGTTCTAGACTTTCCTGTTTTTTCTTATTTTTTTCTTCCTTGGCTGAATGCTCCTAAGACCTTTGATAGGCTTAGCCGAACCTCCATTTGGCCATTCGGCCAAGCAATGGTTCTTCCACTCTTCCACCAACTTGGTTCCATTAACTAATCAAATTTATTCACATGGCCTCATAATTAATTAAAGACATACACCTAAACTTTTTTTAATTAAATTTATGGGACCCATCTCATTTTCTAACTTGGACACCTAATACATAAACCAACAAAACACAAAATGGACAAACCATGGTACTATTCGGCCAACCCACCTTCTCCAACCAACTTAGCCCTCTTCCATAATCCTTTAGCCTGTCAACCCTCTTTCCAATTCTTCCAATTGGTTTATGGTCTCCACATGTAAAGTTCGGTCAAAATTGAGTTGGTTTGACTAGGTCAAAATTGATTTATTCTCTTCCATCTAGCCAATTACACACTTTTCCTCCACTAACCAATTTAAAATTTTCTCCACATGCTTGGCCGGCCATTCCAATGGAAAATTGTCTTCTTCCACCATAATTCAAATTACCATTTTGCCCCTTGAATATAAAGAAACTCATTTCACAATTTAACTAGGTTCCTATCACTTAAAATTCTCTACACTTAGAATTTCTCTTCTAATTACTTAAACTAATTTAGGCACTTAGGGATTTAAATTTACTAACCTTAAACCAATTTAATCTATTTGAGGTTCTAAACAAGTTCAAATTTCATATTCTTTAAGCAAAAATTGAACACTAGCACCATCCCCTGTAATACCCCTCACCTTTGGTGTACTTGGAATTCCTTAATGAAATATACGCTTTCTTCGAACATGAATAGTGATGGCCAAGTGGTGTAGACCTTGATTTGAATTTGGAACCTTGGTGTGATGGAATAAGGTGAAAATGAGCAAGTTTTGGGGCACCTAAAGTGAGTTAACTTCTAATGGTTCCATAGTTAGTGCATGAAGACTTTTAACTAGCCATTTGACCCTAGGGTTAGAATTAACCAATGTTAGCTACCAAACCTAAAGTGAGGTAAATGAAGGAAGAGAGGGAAGGAAAATTAGTGGTAACATGTATTGATAAATGATCTTGAATATACATGAAAATTGGAGGAGAAAATGGCTTAACCCTTAGGCAAAATTCAAGACCTTAGCTTATGTGGCATGTGTGGAATTTTTGACCATGGATTGGACTTGGTCAACATGCCATGTTGGATGAAGAATTCGACCAAGCTAGCAAGGATGGTTCGGCCAAGCAAGATTGGAAGATCAAAGCCATAGTTAAGCTTCAAATTTTGTCTTTTATTAAGTTGGTCAAATGCATTAAAATGTGGTGGGCTCGAGCATTAACTATGGAAGACAAAATTTGCAATTTACCATGTGCATATATATATAAATCAATTTTTGGTGCCAATTGGCACCATGGCCGGCCAACCATTTGCTATGTATATATATATATATAAGTAACTAGCTAGTTAGGTGAGTTAGAAATGGAGAAACTTGATTGGTTCATGAATTGGTTGAAGTTAAATTGCAACTAGCTAGTTAAGGGATAACATGTTAATGTAATGGAATTTGAGGAATTTAGTTAAAGGGAGAAAAAGGTCATTTAACCTAGCAAAGACCAAACCGTGTAGAGCTTGATTAAGGTCATTCGGCCAAGTCTTTGAGGCCAATACACAAACCAACCGAGAGGTATTCCAATTGGGAGAAAAAAATTCAACTGCTCGGCCAAGGCAAGGAAGAAGAAATTGGGAGGAAAAAAGTTCCACAATTCGACTAGGAGGAGGAAGAAGAAAGAAAAAGAATAGGGAAGAAAGGAAGAAGGAAGAAAAGAAGTGATTTTGAGGTAGGGGAAACTTTCTTTGATCATCTTGAATTCCATGGTAGAACACTTGAAAAATTCGATAATCTTGAGACTACTTGATGTTGTTTCATAGTAGAAAAGAAAAACTAGCAAATTAGGGATTTGTGACCTAATTTAGTGATGAATATCTTCTTTATATGTGTGCTGGAATTTCTGA
>JAVXUM010184305.1:0-34651 GCA_035590655.1 Pouteria glomerata
GCGAGCGTCTTCGAGAACGTGCCGAGGTAGACCACGCCGTCGTCGTCGAGCGAGCGCATCGCGTGCGGCGCGGGGGTACCGAAGTGCAGCAGGCCGTACGGGTTGTCCTCGAGCACGAGGATGTCGTTGCTGCGGGCGATCTCGAGCACCTCCGCCCGGCGGGCGAAGCTCATCGTCACGCCGGTCGGGTTCTGGAAGTTCGGGATCGTGTAGAGCAGCTTGATGCTCTTGCCCGCCGCGTTCAGGTTCGCGATGGTCTCGCGCAGCGACTCGGGGATGATGCCCTGGTCGTCCATGAGCACGTGCGCGACCTCGGCCTGGTACGAGCGGAAGACGCCGAGCGCACCGACGTAGCTCGGTGCCTCCGCGAGCACGACGTCACCGGGGTTGACGAAGAGCTTCGTGACGAGGTCGAGCGCCTGCTGCGATCCGGTCGTGATGACGACGTCGTCGGCGCTGCCGCGCACGCCCTCCAGCGCCATGATGTCGAGGATCTGCTCGCGCAGCACGCCCACGCCCTGGCCGCCGCCGTACTGCAGCGCGACGGGCCCCTGCTCCTGCATGACCCGCTCGATCGAGCCGTTGAGCACATCCTGCGGCAGCGCGGAGACGTAGGGCATGCCGCCGGCGAGCGAGACGACCTCGGGGCGCGAGGCGACGGCGAACAGTGCTCGGACCTCGGAGGCGCTGAGGCCTGCGGTGCGGTCGGCGTAGCTGTTGTACCAGGGATCGAGGCTGATGCCCTCGACCCGCCGCGGAGTGCTCGGGGTCGTCATCGTCTCAGGATATGCGGTTAAACCAGGCGGCCCGCACCCCCGGCGAGGGGATGCGGGCCGCGAGGTGCGGATTGGACTCAGCCGATGAAGTCGGCCAGGTCGGCCTCGAGCGCGGGCTTCGGCTTGGCGCCGATGATGGTCTTGACGACCTCGCCGCCCTGGAAGACCTTCAGCGCCGGGATCGAGGTGATCTGGTACTGCGCGGCGAGCTGCGGGTTCTCGTCGACGTTGAGCTTCAGCACGGTGAGCTTCTCGCCGTGCTCCTCGCCGATCTGGTCGACGATCGGGCTGACCATGCGGCACGGGCCGCACCACTCGGCCCAGAAGTCCACGAGGACGGGCTTGGACGAGTCGAGGACGTCGGCCTGGAAGGTGGCCTCGGTGGTGGCGTTGGACATGTGGTGACTCCTTGCTTCGGTTCGGGGTGCGGTCAGACGGCGGCGGCGATGAGCTCGCCGTCGTTCGCGGCCGCGAGGAAGTGCTCGGCGTCGAGCGCCGCCACGGTGCCGGAGGCGGCCGCGGTCACCGCCTGCCGGTAGTGGGGGTCGACGACGTCGCCCGCGGCGAAGACGCCGGGCAGGCTCGTGCGCGAGCTGCGGCCGTCGACGGCGATGGTGCCGTCGTCGGTCAGGTCCAGCTGTCCATGCACGAGGTGCGTGCGGGGATCGTTGCCGATCGCGATGAACAGGCCGTCGAGGTCCATCGTGGTCTCGGTGCCGTCGACGGTGTCCTTGATCGTGATGCCGCGCACCTGCTGGTCGCCGAAGATCTGCGCGACCTCCTTGTTCCAGAGGAACTCGATCTTCGGGTTGTCGAAGGCGCGCTGCTGCATGATCTTCGACGCACGCAGGCTGTCCTTGCGGTGGATCACGTAGACCTTGTCGGCGAAGCGGGTGAGGAAGTTCGCCTCCTCCATGGCGGAGTCGCCGCCGCCGACCACCGCAATGGTCTTCTCGCGGAAGAAGAAGCCGTCGCAGGTGGCGCACCAGCTGACGCCGAAGCCGCTGAACTGCTCCTCGCTCTCGAGGCCGAGCTTGCGGTAAGCGGAGCCGGTCGCGACGATGACGGTGCGCGCCTCGTGCGTGTCGCCGTTGCCGAGTGTGACCTTCTTGACGTCGCCGGCGAGCTCGACCGACACCACGTCGTCGAAGACGACCTCGGTGCCGAAGCGCTCCGCCTGCTCCTGCATCTTCGTCATGAGGTCGGGGCCCATCACGCCCTCGGGGAAGCCCGGGAAGTTCTCGACCTCGGTGGTGTTCATGAGCTCGCCGCCGGCCTGCACGCTGCTCGCGATGACCAGGGGTTCCAGCTGGGCGCGTGCCGCGTAGATCGCGGCCGTGTAGCCGGCGGGGCCGGAGCCGATGATGATGACCTGACGCACGGGGAGCTCCTCGTTCTCTCGCGACGGGATCGACCGTCGCACGGGTGACAACACATGGTATCGAGCCGCTATTCCGAGCCTCCCGGCGCGCCGGGGAGCGGATGCGGGAGACCGCGGATCGCTGTCTCAGCGGCCGAGTCGGCGGCGGACCGTGGCGACGAGACCGCGCACCTCGGGGTCGCGCGCGAGCAGCAGGAGGATGCCGTACACGGCGGCCATGAGGGCGCCGACGAGCGCCATCGAGAGCGCGGCCTGCGGGATCCCGGCCTGCGCCCATCCGTCCGCTCGGAAGGCGCCGAGGGGGATGAGGACCGCGAGACCGGCCCCGCCGGCCAGCAGCGCGGCGATCGTGTAGACGATGACGCGCGGCAGCACCGCGCGCCCGTCGATGCCGCCGATGCGCTTGCGCACGACGACCACGGCGAGGATCGCCTGGGTCGTGCCCGCGATGGTCGTGCCGATGGCGATGCCGATGGCGACGCCCTCGACCGGGAGGAGCGCCGAGCAGAGGAGCGCCGACGTGACGACCAGGGAGGACTGGACGAGCTGCAGCCAGAACGCGGTGCGCGTCTCCTCACGCGCGTAGAGGACGCGCTGCATCACCGCCAGCGTGCTGAACGCGGCGAGACCGGGCAAGTAGGCGAGCAAGACGTGCGCCATGGCAGCGACACCCTCGAAGGACTTCGACTCGAAGAAGCGCGCGAAGGGGTACGCGAGCACCATGAGACCGACCGATGCGAAGACGACGACGAGCAGGATGGTGCGCAGGGCCCGCCCGATGTCGGCGCGGAGTGCATGATGGTCGCCGTCGTGGACGTGGCCGCTCATCCGCGTGTAGTAGACGGTGATGATCGAGACCGCCACGATCGAGTGCGGCAGCATGAAGACGAGCCAGGAGTTCTGCAGCAGGAGGTTGGCTGCTCCACCCTGCGCCGCCTCCGTGGCGGCGCGCGACTGGAAGACGGCGGCGATCTGACTCGCCACGACCATCGCGAACATCCAGCCCGCGGCCTTGCCGGCGCGTCCGAGTCCCACTCCTCGCCAGCGGAAGTCGGGCCGGAACCGCAGACCGGCGCGCCGCCAGAACACCATGAGGAAGGCCGCCTGCGCCGCGACGCCGAGGGTCGTCGTGCCGGCGAGCAGGGTGATGGCTCCCGCATCCCAGGCGGCCGGGTCGCTGTACCGATCGGCCGAACCGTAGATCGACATGAAGGCGATCAGGCCGCCCATCGCGACGATGTTGTTCACGACCGGGGCCCAGGTGAACGGACCGTAGACCCTGCGGGCGTTGAGCACCTCGCCGAGCAGGCTGTAGATCGCGTAGAAGAGCACCTGCGGCAGGCACCAGTAGGCGAAGATCACCGCGAGCGGCATGGCATCGCCGAGACCTCGACCGTCCTCGCCCTGCGCCGCGTAGAGGTTGATCAGCAGCGGCGCCGCGATCGTGGCGAGCACCGCAGCGACCAGGAACACCGAGATGCCGAGCGTGAGGATGCGGTTGATGAAGGCCGATCCGCCGTCCTCGGCCCTCGACGCGCGGACGATCTGCGGCACGAGCACTGCGCTCAGCACACCGCCCGCGATGAGCGCGTAGATGTTGTTCGGCAGTTGGTTCGCCACCGCGAAGGCGTTACCGGCGGGACTCGCGAACTGCCCGATCGCCAGCGCCAGCACGATCGCCTTCGCGAAGCCGAGCAGGCGCGAGACGAGGGTGCCGCTTGCGAGCAGCAGGCTCGCGCGGCCGACGCCGCCCTCAGCCACGGTCATCCGCTTCCTGCTCGCCCGCCGCTGCCGCGCGCGCCCTGCGGCGCTTCAGCACGGTGCGAATGATGCCGCCGACGAAGACGAGGCCGACCAGCACGGCGAAGGTGCCGGTGATCGCGGTCTCCCATCCGGCCTGCACGTTCAGGTCGAGGAAGGCGGGCGCGGCGACGGCGGCGCCGGTGGCGGAGGCGATGGAGACGGTCAGCGTGACCGAGCCGTTGGCGACCGATTCGACGGGCACGATGGCGCGGGCCTGGCCGCCCGCCGGCACCACCAGCTCGACCAGCTCGTTCACGACGGAGAGCGACGGATTCGAGGGCGTGACCGTCACGTAGACGGTGGCGCGCTGATCGAGCGCGTTGGAGACCGTGATCGGCAGCTCGGAGTGCGACGAGAGCTGGTTGATGGTGTCGCCGATGATCGTGATCGAGCCGCCGAGCGCGGAGATCTCGGCGCTCTCCGCCTCGACCGCAGCGGACCAGTCGGGGCTGTCGCGCCAGGCGGAGGAGAGCAGCCCGAGCAGCGCGGTGCGCCGCTCGCCGAGCAGCGTCGCCGGCTCGTCGACCGTGGATGCGATGGCATCGAGGCCGAGGCTCGCGGAGACCAGGCCGTCGACGGTGGCCTGACGCTCCGGCACGGCCACGTCGGCGGCCTCGGCGTCGGCGACGGGTTCGTCCAGCGCCTCGACGAGCGAGCCCGGCGAACTCCAGCCGACCTCGGTGAGGGCTCGGAGCGTGTCGTCGAACCGGGGCGTGTCGGCGCCGTCGCGCGGCATCGCGGCCACGATCGTGGCCGAGCCGGCTCGGGCGTCGACGGCGAGCAGCGCCTTGGCGCGGGACACCGCCGACTGCCATGCGGCCGTGGAGGTCGCCGAGGCGGCCTGCGCGACGGCCCGCGAGACGGCGGACCGCTCCACGACGGTCGGCACGGCAGTGTCGATGCGAGCGGAGTCGGTGGGAACGGAGGCGAGAGAGCGGTCGTCGAGCAGTGCGCTCTGCGCGCCCACGATGCCGTCCAGCTGCGCGGGGGCCACGGCGCCGACCGGCCAGGCGAGCTCGGGCAGGGTCGGCTCCCAGGCGGTCAGCCCTGCGACGTCGGGCAGGGCGACGCCGTCGTCATCGGGTGCCTCGGTTGGCGGCGTGGTGCTCGGCGAGCCGGTGGGGCTCGGCGTCGGCGCGGGCTCCTCGACGAAGTCGGCGGGGTCGACGGCGAACTCGAGGCTGGCGGGTGCGCGCAGCGACGCACCGCCGGCGCGCAGCAGCTCGACCGGGTCGACGTCGCCGTAGCCGAGCAGGAAGCTGTCGAGCGCGCTGGCCTCGAGGTCCGCCAGCCACTCGGCCGCGCTGACCGGTGCCGACGCGCCGAGCCGACGGATGGAGGCCAGCACCATCGGGTCGACCGCGATGGTGGCGCCCGCCGCCGTGGCGGCGTCGAGCCGGGTGCGCAGCCGGCCCTGGTCCCCGGTGAGCGCGGTGAGCTGGCCCTCGTCCAGGACCCCCGTGGTGGTCTCCACGCCGCTGGTCAGCGGCACCACCGTCGCCAGGCGCTGCTGCGACTCGACCCCGTCGGGCAGCCACGTGATGCTGCTGCGGGCCTGCACGTCGCGGCCCTCGCCGAGGTCGAGATCGAGGGCGAGCAGGCGCACGCCCCAGACGGTCGGGTCGTCGCGGATGCCGAGATTGCCGGCCGGCACGGTCAGCTCGAAGCTGCTGCGCTGCCCCGCGGCGATGGCCGGGGTCTCGAGCCATCCCACGGTGCGACGCGCGCGCTGCTGCACGTCGTCGTCGCCGGAGAGCCACGCGGTGAGCGCCGTCTCCTGACGCAGCGGTCCGTCGCCGAGCGCCACCGTCGCCACCGACTCGGGCACGTCGACCGTGCTGGCGTTGTCGACCGTGACCTGCAGGCGCAGGTCGTCGCCGGGGACGAGATCGCCCTCGCCGGCGATGCGGACGGATGCGGTGACCTCGTCCTGGACCTCATCCGCCGCCACGGTCGCCAGCGCGGGCTGCGCTCCGAGCAGCACCGGCGTCGCCACGAGCGCACCGAGCGTCGCCATCAGGGCGCGCCGGAGCCGGGTGGTGCGCGCCGTCAGCATGCGACCGATTCTAGGCGCGGGCCGCTGGACCCGATCCCGGAGGCGGACCCGCTCAGGGGACCGGCACCTCCTCGGGCGCCTGCAGGCTGTCCATGCTCTGCAGCAGCGCCGCGGACTCGGCGTTGAGCGACTCGAGCTCGGCGCGCAGCTCCTCGTAGCGGGCGACGTCGGCGTTCACCGCGTCGCGCCGCTCGTCGAGCGCGTCACCGCGGGCGTAGAGCGCGTCGCGCTGACGCTCGAACTCGTCGGTGTCGAAGCCGCCTGGCGTGCTGGCGCGGGCGTTGAACACCTCGATGTCGGCGTTGAGCTCGCTCGTGCCCTGCTCGTACTCGGCGCGACCGGCCTCGATCGTGCCGGCCAGCGCATCCAGCTCGGCGACCAGCGATTCGCTCCGCTCCTGGATGTCGGCGAGCACGCTGGAGTAGCCGTCATGCAGGGCCACCACGATCGAACGGTCCTGGAAGTACTCGTCGTAGTGCGCCTCGAGCTCGGGCGACAGGTCGGCGACCTCGGTGCCGATGATGGAGTGCAGCTCGTTCACGCGGGTTCCGGGCTGCGCCTCGGCGTAGTAGTCCATCCGCTCGGCGAAGGCGTCGTCGGCGACGCGCTCGTACTCGGCCTCGAGCAGCGGTTCGAGCTCGTCGTGCTGCTCCTCGCTCATGCGGTCCCACGCGGCGTGCAGCATCTCGTGCGCCGCGGTGACCTCGACGATGCCCGCCAGGCGCTCGTCGGTGATGCGGTAGAGGTGGATCATCGAGCCCGTGTAGCAGCCGAGGATGTAGAAGGTCGGGTCCTCGCGGTTGCAGGACTCGTTGAACTGCTCCGCGTCCTCGAGGCTGGGCGTGCTGGCGGCGAAGAGGAAATCGCCCTCGTCGCTCATCTGGATGCGGTCGCGCACGGCGGCGAGCTCGGCGGAGGGCTCGTAGTTCCAACCCGTGTACGCGTCCTCGAGCCAGCGCCGGTTCGACATCGCCCAGAGCGCCGTGCCGATCAGCACCAGCGCGATCACGGCGGCGAGCATGGCGAGGAGGGCGCGGGGACCGCGGCGGCCATGCGGAGTGGTCGTCACCCTCCCATCATGGAGGATGCACGGCGCCCCGAGGCCCGGGCCGCTCCGGTGCCCTGTGGCAGACTCGATGACCATGCACGCGCTCGCCGAGGGCCTCGCCCGGCTCGACTCCCTCGCCCGATCGAGCACCGTCGCGCGGCTCGCCGAGGCCTTCGCGGCCGACGGCGAGGAGCTGGCCCTGGTGGGGGGGCCAGTGCGCGACGCCCTCCTCGGCCGCGCCGTCACCGACCTGGACTTCACGACCAGCGCTCGACCCGATCGCATCCTCGAGATCGTGAAGCCGCTCGCGAGCGCGCACTGGGACATCGGCCGCGAGTTCGGCACGATCGCGGCTCGGATCGACGGCGAGACCGTCGAGATCACCACCTACCGCGCGGACCAGTACGACGGGGTCACGCGCAAGCCGGTGGTCGCCTTCGGCGACACCCTCGACGGCGACCTCGTGCGCCGCGACTTCACCGTCAACGCCATGGCGCTGCGACTGCCCTCCGGCGCGCTCGTCGACCCGACCGGCGGCCTGCCCGACCTCGAGGCCCGGCGGCTGCGCACGCCGGCCGAGCCCGAGGTCTCCTTCGGCGACGATCCGCTGCGGATGATGCGCATGGCCCGTTTCGCGAGCCAGCTCGGCTTCCGGGTGGATCCCGACACCGCGGCGGCGGCGCACGAGCTGGCGGAGTCGATCACCCGCATCTCCGCGGAGCGGGTGCGCGACGAGCTGCAGAAGCTGCTCGCCACCGACGCGCCGCGCGAGGGCCTCGACCTGCTCGTCGACACCGGCATCGCCGAGCTCGTGCTGCCGGAGCTGCCCGCGCTGTCGCTGACCAGCGACGCCGCGCACCGCCACAAGGACGTCTACGCTCACAGCCTCACCGTGCTCGACCAGGCGATCGCGCTCGAGCGCAGCCGTGCATCCGCTCCCCCCTCCCCCGACCTCGTGCTGCGCTGGGCGGCGCTGCTGCACGACATCGGCAAACCGGCCACGCGCCGCTTCGAGGGCGCCGGCACGGTGACCTTCCACCACCACGACGTCGTCGGCGCGAAGCTCGCGCGCAAGCGCCTGCGCGCTCTGCGGCTCGACAACGACACGATCGCGGCCGTGAGCCGACTCATCGAGCTGCACCTGCGCTTCTTCGGGTACACGGAGGGCGGATGGACGGACTCGGCCGTGCGCCGCTACGTGCGCGACGCCGGCGACCAGCTGGAGCGGCTGCACATCATCACGCGCGCCGACGTGACGACGCAGAACAAGCGCAAGGCCGAGCGGCTCGCCTTCGCCTACGACGACCTCGAGCTGCGGATCGCGCAGCTGGCGGAGCAGGAGGAGCTCGACGCGGTGCGTCCGGAGCTCGACGGCGAGCGGATCATGGCGATCCTCGGGATCCCGCCGGGCCCCGCGGTGGGTCGGGCCTACAAGCACCTGCTCGAGGTGCGCCTCGACGAGGGTCCGATCGGACCGGAGGCTGCGGAGGAGCGGCTGCGCGCCTGGTGGGCGGAGCAGGCCTGATCGGGCCGCTTGCCGCATCCGCTCGCCCCCGACTACACTGAGCAGGTTGCCCTGGGGACACCGTTCCCGGCGGCACGATGCTATTACCCTCCTGTCACGGAAATCCCGTGGCCGTTCTAGTCCAGAGGAGGTGGGTGAACTATGCATCAGTACGAGTTGATGGTGATTCTCGACCCGGAGGTCGACGAGCGCACTGTTGCTCCCAGCCTGGAGAAGTTCCTGAACGTCATTCGCAATGACGGCGGAACGATCGACAACGTCGACATCTGGGGCCGTCGTCGCCTGGCGTACGAGATCGCGAAGAAGAACGAGGGCATCTACGCCGTCGTGAACTTCACCTCGGAGCCCGCCAGCAGCGCTGAGCTCGACCGCCAGCTCGGCCTCAGCGAGGCCGTCCTGCGCACCAAGATCCTCCGCGCCGAGGAGGGCTTCGCCCAGGTCGCCGCTGCCAAGAAGGCCGCAGACGAGAAGGCCGCCCGCAAGGCCGCCGCGCCGGCGAAGGCGGAGTAAGGCATGGCCGGCGAGACGATCATCACGGTGGTCGGCAACCTCACTGCCGATCCGGAACTCCGGTACACCCAGAACGGCCTCGCGGTCGCCAACTTCACCATCGCCTCCACGCCCCGCACCTTCGACCGCCAGGCGAACGACTGGAAGGACGGCGAGGCACTGTTCCTCCGCGCGTCCGTCTGGCGCGAGTTCGCCGAGCACGTCGCGGGATCGCTCACCAAGGGAAGCCGCGTCATCGCGTCCGGCCGCCTGAAGCAGCGCTCCTACGAGACGAAGGAAGGCGAGCGGCGCACCTCGATCGAGCTGGAGGTCGACGAGATCGGCCCCTCGCTCCGCTACGCGACCGCGCAGGTCACCCGTACGCAGGGTGGCGGCGGCGGTGGCAACCGCGGCGGCGGTGCCCCGATCCAGCAGCAGCAGAACCGCGGCGGCGACGAGCCCTGGGCCCCGAGCGGTGGCCAGCAGGGCGGCGGCGCCGACGTGTGGAGCACGCCGGGTCAGTACAACGACGAGGTCCCCTTCTAAACATCTCCGGGCGGATGCACTCTGCCCGACTCCCTGAAAGCAGGTAACAACATGGCTGGAAAGAGCAGCGGCGACCGCCGCAAGCCGGCCCGCAAGGGCGGCAAGAACGCCGCTCCCGCGAAGTCCATCAAGGTCGGCGTGATCGACTACAAGGACGTCGCGACGCTTCGCAAGTTCGTCTCCGAGCGCGGCAAGATCCGCGCGCGCCGCATCACCGGCGTCTCCGTCCAGGAGCAGCGACTCATCGCCCGCGCGGTCAAGAACGCGCGCGAGATGGCGCTCCTCCCCTACGCCGGCTCCGGCCGCTAAGGAGGAAGCACATGTCGAAGCTCATCCTCACCAACGAGGTGTCCGGTCTCGGTTCCGCCGGTGACGTCATCGAGGTCAAGAACGGCTACGCCCGCAACTACCTCATCCCGCAGGGCTTCGCCGTCGCGTGGTCGCGCGGTGGCGAGAAGCAGGTCGAGCAGATCAAGGCCGCCCGCGCTGCGCGCGAGCTCGCCACGATCGAGGAGGCCAAGGACCTCAAGGCCCGCATCGAGGCCAACGTCATCACGCTGCGCGTGAAGGCCGGCGCCGAGGGCCGCCTGTTCGGCTCGGTGAAGACCGCGGATGTGGCCAAGGCCATCGCCGATGCGGGCGTCACCGGCGTCGACAAGCGCAAGATCGAGATCGCCTCGGCGATCAAGGTCACGGGCAAGCACGAGGCCACCCTGCGCCTGCGCGACGACCTCGTCGCGACGATCGCGCTCCAGGTGGTCGCCGCCAAGTAAGGCGCGCGCTCCGCGAAGCGGCAGCGGTGGGGATCCGTCCCCACCGCTGCCGCTTTTTCGCGCCTGTCAACCCCTCTTCACGGGGTGTTTGTGCACAGGTGTGGGGCGTCATGAGCAAGCTTCAACCGCTACTGTAAACAAGTTTTTCCACACGGCATGTGGAGAGGGAAAAGCCTGGTCAGAGGCGGTCCGGCTCGAGTAATCCACCGAGATTCCACAGCGCTGCCCACAGGCTGTCCCCATGTCCGTCGGCGTTTCTCCCAAGTCCTCCACAGAGTTATCCACAGGTGCGTTTGGTGGTCGGGGCAGGTGGTCCCTATGGTGTGACAGCGCCGCCCTCGAGGGCCGGTCGCGGGCCCGCACCGGGGACGTGTCGGAGGTCCGTCGTAGAACTGCAGCAAGCCGCTCGCCGCACCCCGTGAGCGCCTGATCGCCGAGGAGGCCGCGCGTGTCGATCGCTCATCTGGGAGTCGCGGACGAGGCGACGCAGAGCACCCGGCGCGGCAGCGAGCGCACCCCGCCGCACGATCTGCTCGCCGAGCAGAGCGCCCTCGGCGGCATGCTGCTCAGCAAGGACGCCGTCGCCGACGTGATCGAGACCGTCCGCGGCGTCGACTTCTACCTGCCGAAGCACGAGATCATCTACGACGCGGTGCTGGCGCTCTACTCGCACGGCGAGCCCACCGACGTGATCACCGTCACCGACCAGCTCAGCAAGGACGGCCTGCTCTCGCGCGCCGGCGGCGCCGAGTACCTGCACACGCTCACGAGCCTCGTGCCCACCGCGGCGAACGCCGGGTTCTACGCGACCATCGTCGCCGAGAAGGCCGTCCTGCGCCGCCTCGTCGAGGCGGGCACCCGCATCGTGCAGATGGGCTACGGCAGCGAGGGCGAGGTCGTCGACCTCGTCAACAACGCGCAGGCCGAGATCTACAACGTGACGGGTGGCGTGCAGACCGAGGACTACGTGCCGCTCAGCGACGCCGTCAGTACGGCGATCGACGAGATCGAGGCCGCGAAGGGCCGCGACGGCCAGATGACCGGCGTACCGACCGGTTTCGCCGAGCTCGACGCGCTCACCAACGGTCTGCACCCCGGCCAGCTCATCCTCATCGCCGCCCGCCCCGCGCTCGGCAAGTCGACCCTCGCCCTCGACTTCGCGCGCGCCGCGGCCATCAAGCACGGCCAGGCGGCCGTCTTCTTCTCGCTCGAGATGGGGCGCAGCGAGATCGCGATGCGCCTCATGAGCGCCGAGGCGAGCGTGCCCCTGCAGAACATGCGCAAGGGCACCGTCGACAACCGCGACTGGACCACCATCGCCCAGGTGCGCGGGCGCATCAACGACGCTCCGCTCTTCATCGACGACTCCCCCAACATGACGCTGGTCGAGATCCGCGCCAAGGCCCGCCGCCTCAAGCAGACCAACGACCTCAAGCTCATCGTCATCGACTACCTGCAGCTCATGACCAGCGGCAAGCGCGTCGAGAGCCGCCAGCAGGAGGTCAGCGAGTTCTCGCGAGCGCTCAAGCTGCTCGCCAAGGAGCTCAAGGTGCCCGTCATCGCCCTCTCGCAGCTGAACCGTGGCCCCGAGCAGCGCGCCGACAAGAAGCCCGCCGTCAGCGACCTCCGCGAGTCCGGCTCGCTGGAGCAGGACGCCGACATGGTGATCCTGCTGCACCGCGAGGCCGCCTACGAGAAGGACAACCCCCGCGCCGGCGAGGCCGACCTCATCGTCGCCAAGCACCGGAACGGCCCGACCGCGACGGTGACCGTCGGCTTCCACGGCCACTTCTCGCGCTTCGCCGACATGGCGCCGGCCTGATCTGTGAGTCGACCACGCGAAGTGTCGCCGGTCAGATGAACTGTCGCCGACTGCGGCCGGCGACAGTTCATTCGCCTCGGCCCGATCGAATCGTATGTGGCCGTCTCTGACACTCCGCGTTGCTCGTTTAATGGAGGTGCTCTCATTGCATGGGATGTTTTACAGGCTGAACGCACGACGCCGATCTCCGCAATGACGACACCGAGCGGATGCGGCGACTGGCGTTCGATTAGGGATGGTCGATCGCGCACTGCAGCAGGGCCGAAACTGCATCTGATCGAGCAAGGCCGTGGCGGACGGCACGTAGCGCGACTGCGATGACCCGGTCAATGAGATCCGTTGTCGGTGGCGAATCGTAAACTCAACCTGGGGTGCAGCGGAGATGAGCTGCCTGCTTCTGGAGGAGGGTCCGTTGGCAGTTGGGTACAGGGCGGTCTTACGCCTGAACCGGGGGCAGAGCGCCGTCGCGGCAGCGGAGGAGCAAGTCCGCGCCTGGTTAAGAGGTAAGGCCGGCAAACGTGCTGGTCGCCGATCCCAGGTGGACTGGGATGGTCCTGGCCACTACGCGATATCGCACGGACTCGAGTTGATCGTCGTGCACGCCGACCACGACGACCAGATGCCACGCAGGCTCTACCGCGTCATCGAAGAAAACTCCTCGGGTCGATGGATCGTTTCGGTGTACGCAGGAGCCCTCGCGGCGAAGCGAGGCAGTGAACAGACGATCGTCGTGGAAGTGGATCTTTCCGGCGCTGATCGTGAGACGGCGCTGGCGAAGGTGGCGCCCCCGACGATCGTGCGCACCCTTCTGGACACCTATGAAGCCAGCGACGGGTCGGTGCTCCTCACTGGCACTCCGAATGTTGTGCGATCCGCTCAGATCGATGATCTGCTCGCCGCGATCAATGACACTGGCCGAACGGCTTCGGTCGTCGTCGCGTTGTCGCCCGCACGGGATCTCGATGACGCATGGCGTCAGGTGATCGGCAGTCTCACCCGACAAAGCGTCGGCGTCACCGCGGCGTACGTCGTCTATCACGATGCAGCTGAAGCCTTTAATGAGGCCTTGCCCGGTAGCCATCGCTTCCGGCCGGGTCAAGTCCGCACATTCCTTCCCCAAACCGCCCTTGACGACCCGAGCGACGCGATCCGGCATCGGTGGCTTGCCCTGCCGACGCTGACACGTTCGCTGCAGCGGCGACGAGTTGCCGAACCCTTGCAGCGTCGCCATGGAGAGGCGGCCAGGCGCCGCTTCGTAGAAAGCCAGCTCCCATCCGACGTGCAACGGATGATCGAACTGCTGCGTCGCAGCGAGACCGGTATCGAACGTGCCGCGCGTGTACAGGCACTGGTGGCGAAAACCCGGGCCGCCACACCAACGGCGCCTCAGCAGCCCAGCGCGGCCGCGACATCGACGCCCAGCTCATCTCCGTGGCGTGAACGCATTAAGGCGACTCTCGATCGGTGGCTCGGCCGCGACATCGCCCAGCCTGCCGAGATCGATGATCTCGACGCGTTCATCGAAGCCAAGGTCGCAGAGATTCAAGTCGCTTCCGATCAGCTGGCGGAGGCAGCTAGCTCTGTCGAAAACCTCCAGGACGAGGTCCTCGAGCTCCGTCGCGAACGAGACGACATGGAAATCGAGTGGGCCGTTGCACTCGAAGCGCGACAGAACGCCGATCGAGACAACCACATCCTGCGACGCCGACTCGCAGTCAGCGAGCAACCCAGCGACGCCTACGTTGAGCCCGACGCCGAAGACTGGGCTCCGCCGAGCACCGTCGAGGAGCTTGTCCGCTGGCTCTCCGCTGGAGACGACCAGCACCAGGTCACGAAACGCGTCGTCTTCACGGGGAGCGATAACGGCGCGCTCGACATCGACCGCCGATACCCGACCGGTGTTTATGCGGGCGCCTTCTGGTTGCATATCCGCGTCCTGCACGACTACGCAGAGGCGCGTTTGGGCGGGTTCAGTGGGGGGCTGCACACCTACCTCACCACCGATACGGTCAGCGGGACGAAGTGCCCGCCCGGTCAGCATGCTGCCAAGGAGAGCCAGGCCGTGCTCAACAACGCCAAGTGGGCTTCGGAACGGGTATTCCCTGTACCCGGGGCGGTCCGCGACGGCGGTGCGGCGTTGATGGAAGCGCACTTTAAACCAGCATGGCGCGACACATTCGCACCCCGTCTGTACTACTACGACGACGTCGCTGGTACTGGCAAAATCTACGTCGGATACATCGGCAGACACCTTACGAACACGCAAACCTGATCCCGCCACAACCCCAGGCACGAAACGGTCGGGGCGCCGAAGCATCTACCGCCGAAGCTCGTCGATCTGCTGCGCGCTCGCTCGCAAAGCATGGACGGCGTTGCGCATCTGCGTGTTCGAATCGCTGCGGGAACCGCCCGCCTCCGCACCGTAGCGCGGGGGCTGGTGCCAACTTGAATCCGAGAGCTCCTGGATGTTCAGGCGTTCGTCCCGCTAGATCGAGAACGGTCGCGAGCGTTCCGGCATCATCGGAATCGACGCCCTACTCAGCGTGAATCGGCCCCATCAAGCCACGACTGCACGGTTTCGATCGGCCTACCGAGACGGGTCGCGATCGCATCAACCGTGACGCCGTTGAGCACCGCAATCCGGACGAACTGATTGCGCTCCTCCTGCCACAACTGCGTTCGCGCTTCCTCGTCGCGGACGAACTCGTCCGCCTTCGAGAGGTCTTCCAACAGTGACTCGTGGACTTCCGACATGGCGACCCTTCTCCCTTGATTGCTGCCATGCGATGGGCATGGCAAACTGCCAGCAGGGAGAAACCTGGGTCGCGTCGTGACGGACGGGCCTGTCTGCCGCTGGCGAGCTTGACGGGCCGCCAGCGATTCGAGGTAAGCGGCTGCCACCGCTCCTCCGCGAACCGCCTGCAGAGACACTGGAGTGCTCAGGCTATGGCGCTCGGCTGCCCGCCGACAAGATCACTGCTGCTCGTCAATGCGAAGGCGCTTGGACCCCTCCAACAGCGATCCGACCGCCCAAGCACCGGATCCGATCTTCAGCTCCCACGCGGTAACCAACGGATCGGCGCGGTGGGATGTGCCCCACACCTTCGCTGTTGTCCAGATCGTGTCGTCTTCCGGGACGACGAACTGCAGATCTGCGAGTTCGGGAGTACATGGTGCGTACCCGTGCTCGAGGAGACGCGTGCTTGCATGACTGACGTAGCGCACAACGGGCCCGAGGGGCCCGCCGACGGACCCATTCGCACCGCTCAGCGACGACAAGGGCACGGCCTCATAGCCCGAGATGAGAGACCTCAGATCGCTGGCCTTGCCGAGCATCTCGCGCGCGGCATCGTTCGAAACGGTCGTCGCGAGCTCGACATGTGAGTTTCTCGACTGCCCACTTCCCCGCCACGAGAGGCGAAGACCTCCGGGCCCCCTATATTCGGACCGATGCCAGGCCCACAACCTGTCGAACTCCGCGACTTTCCAACCTTCGGCCGTCTTCTCGACCGTCCCCTCCGGTAATGCGGCGAGGAGCTGGCTCACCCTCGGCTGACCGAGCCCAAGCAACGTTGAAAGCGACGGAAGAGAGCCATCGGCAGTGGCGCCGAAATCGGCTGAACCACCGGTCTGCTTCCAAGGACCAGGACGCGCCAGAAGGATCCTCGCGAGCGCGAACAAGCTGTACCTTCCGGGCGACCGCGGCTCCGGTCGCGTCGGCCATTCTCGACCACTCAACCGATAGGTGCGGTCCTTGACAGCAATGTAGGCAACACGGGAATCTGCGGCCAGGGCGAGCGGCAACGACGAAACGTGGTCGACGAGGTAAAGCGGCGGGTAACCCCGTTGGAACAGATTGACCGCGGAACCCGAGGACGACAGCTCGGTCGTCGGGACGAGCGCGTATCGAGTTTTTGGTGCGGTCCCACGCGTTGTGGGTCGGGGGCCGCTCAACATCAACGTGCGACCGTCGACGCTCGCCACTTCGATCCCGCCCTCCGTGAGTACGCGTATGGCCTCACCTATTCGAGCATCCATGGCGGAACCGTATTAGGGCACCGTCCAATTAGGCAACGCGGCTAATAGCAACGAGGTGAACCTTTACGCGGCGGGTGGAAACGATGAAGGCCCGTCAAGATTCGCTTTTCGCTCGTATACGAGTAAACCCACATCCCCGGATTGTCCGTCTTCTAGGCATGGCGAGCCGGGCGGTGTTCTCGGAGTCGGACGATCTTCACCGAGACGCTTCCATGACCTGATTACCGGGCCGTACCGTTCACGGGCCGACGCGGTAGCGATTGATCGCCGACGCTGACGAGAGCTCAATTAACCGAGGGCATAGGGAGAGCAGGCGATGATCACGAATGCTCCGTTGGAGTTCCTCGGAGGCGAAGTTCTCCTGGGAGCAGCGTCGAGCGCGAAGACATTGGATGGGATGCCGGACCTCCTGCGTGAACTTGAGCTGCGACGCTACAAAGCAACGCTTGGAGAGTCATCGCGGGCGCGGCTCTACCGTCCCGTTCGGGCGAATCGGCGTCTCGTGGCGTCTGGCGCTCGATTGAACACAAACGATCCTCGAATCCTGCTCTCGCGAGACGGTGTCGCCGCTTATTCGCGTCGCCTCGATGACGTCAGCACCGCTGACCTCGTGCATTGCCACCCGATGCGCGACTTCTCGCGCCGGCACGGGCAGACGAACAAGCCGGTCGCTTACTTCAGTCGCACGCTCGGTGACCACGTCGCTTGTGAATCGCAGCATGAGCGACGATTCGCGCTCATCGCTGACTGGCATCCGGAGATCGTCCACATCGCAGCGCAACCGTTCACCATCGAGTTCGGCGATACGCACGAGTTGGAATCCCACACCCCCGACTTCGTCCTGATCACTCGAACAGGTGGCGTGCTCGTGGTGGATGTGAAGCGCCCCGAGCGAGCGACGCAGGAGGCAGCTGTCGAGAGGCATGCGCTCGTGCGGGAGGTCCTCGCCCGAGCGGCGATGGATCATCACGTGTGGGTCGATGCGCCAGTCGCTGTCACCGACAACCTCGCGAACTTCGCGGCGGCACGGGTGCCGGAGAGGGTCCTCAGGGAACTCGCTCCGCCGATTCGCGCGACAGTGAAAGATGGCGCGACGGTCGAGCAGCTGCTCGCTGCGGTCGAAGTGCAGTACGGCATCCCGACGCGGGTTGCGCTCGTCATTGTGCGGCGCCTGCTATGGGATCACGTACTCGCGACCGATCTGCTGGTGCCGTTCTCGACCAGGTCGGAGGTTGTATGTCTGTGATCGGAACCCGCTGGATCAGACCGCACGTGATCTTCACCTGGGAGGGGTCCGAAGTTCGAATCCTGAAGGTCGGACGCAACGTGCTCGTGGCGACCCGAAACGGCTCGAAAAGTTTCGAGCTGCCGATCGCCGCCGTCGCGAGTGCCCTGAGAGACGAACTGGCTCCGGAAGATGCTCCAGCGCTGCACGATGTCGAGGAGCGTCTGAGCGAGGGTGCGCGACAGCGCCTCGCAGAGGATGAGGACCTGCTGCACATGATGCGGACCGGCAGGCACATCGATCAACCAGAGAGCGACCGAACGGCTCCGGGCCTCGATCCGCAGCACACCATGCCGGGGGAACGTCGTCGTCGCCTTGCCAGCCACCTTGCGCAGACGCCCAGAACCAAGGGACGCAGCAAGGGCCACACGGTGCTGGTCAAGAGCGAGATGCGTCGGCTGCAACGGCTCGAGAAAAAAGTGGACGAACGGAACTCCGTGCTCCACGCCAGCTACGGCAAGCTCCACACCTGGCGAACGTCCGCCGAGGTCATGGAAGCGTTGCACGCATTCCTCGAGTCGCACGCTCTCAAGTCGGCGATGTCCGACGCTGCGCTCGTTAGGGCGTTCCGGATCCATTGTCGGCGCTCGGATCTCGAGCTCACACTGCCGTCGGACACAACGCTGCGTCGACGGATCGTGGACATCAGAACGGGCTATGCGCGGCTCGGGTCCACGCCCAAGAACCGCGCATCGCAGTCGAGGGTGCCCACCGCGTCGTGGCGAATCCGCTCGGCGACTCGTCCTGGAGAGTTGGTGCTCTTCGACACCACGAAGTCGAACATCCTCGTCCGAGACCCGAAGACGCAACGCACCCATCGGCTCGATGTGACCGTGGCACTCGACCTCGCCACCCGATGCATCGTCGGACTCGCTGTCACGCACTCGACGCCAGCCTTGGCGATCGGGCTCTGCCTCTCGGACATCCTGCGGCCAAAGGCATCCACTCTGACGCTTCCATCACCAGTCGTCGGAGATGACGACGAAGGCGAGATCCCTTTCATTGGGCGACCGACCACCGTAGAGCCGTTCGCATCGAACGCTTTCCACCCCGAAGGGGCTGTGGTCGACAATGGCAAGCCCTACGTGTCGCGGTACGTGCTCGAGCAGATGAGGCAATTCGGGATCTCCTACGAGCCGCAGCGGAGCTACACGCCGACCGATAAGGCTCAAGTCGAGCGGGCCTTCCGGACGCTGAAGGATCTCTTCGAGATGCAGATGCCCGGGTTCGTCGGTGGCTCTGTTCACGAGCGTGGCGAAGGCGCCGAAGACGGTCCGCTGATGACCCCGAACGACTACGAGGCGCTGCTACGCCAGTGCGTCGAGCTGTACAACATCCGCCCGCACAAGGGGCTCGTGCTGCCAGAGGATCCGAACGAGCAGCTCAGCCCGCTGAGGATGTACGACATCCTCATCGAGCGAACCGGCTCGATCCCCGACGTGTCCTACGAGCACGCGTGGGTGCGATTCCTTCCCTCCGAGGCACGCAAGCTGTCCGGCGGCCGAGTGCGAATTCAGCGGTTGGAGTTCCGGAGCCCTGTGCTCCGAGAGCTCGAGGGCGACTTGAGCGTTCGTGCCACCGGCAAGGTCCGCGTCTACTACGACCCGTACGACTTGCGGATCACCTGGTGCTTCGCGGCAGACGGCACCTTGCACGCCCTGCCCTGGCGACACATAGACCTCGTGCGGGAGCGATTCGGACAGTTCCACACGAACTGGGTCGCTCGGAAGTTCAAGCGCAGAAAGCTCTCCGACCGCGACTTCGAGGAACTTCTCGTGCGCGTGTTCTCTGAAGCGCTCGACGCCATGCCGACCGTCGACGAGTCGCCGAACGCTGCAGGCGATCTCCTCCGACTCGGTGTCGGCGGCTTGATCGAAGACGAGTTCCGGAGTGCCATCGAGGCTCCAGTGAGCCCCGAGCCGGAGGTGTGCCCGTCCACCTCGGAGACCCTCGCGGTTGACGTGAAACGTGACGACCTCGAGCACCTCGAAGCTCGGACGGAGGATCAACCCCGCCAGCGCGTCGCTGTGCAAATGTACGGGCGGCGCGCTTCGTGATGAATCGAACTATCACCGACGGGGCCTCGTGAGCGACGAAACGCACCTCGAGCTGCTCACCGCCGAAGATCGCGCCTGGATAGACGATATCTACGGAGATCGAACCACCGATCCCGGTCAACTCCTGCCGGAAGACCTCGCCCGCCTCAGTAAGCGGGACCGTGTGCGGTACGCGATGCGCCGCACCGAGTTCTTGCAAATGATGCCGCTCATCAAGACCTCGATCGTTGAAAAGGTCATGGATCAGCTGGACCTGATGGCCGACTCGTCAATCGATTCAGATCTGCACCAACAGGACGTGCAGGTCCTCAACGGAGACCCCGGGGTCGGCAAGACGATGATCTTGAAGACGCACGTCGCAGAGGAGATGCAGCGGCTCGCTTTGCTCCGCAGCATCGACCTGGAGGATGGCGTTGCGAAGCAGGTAACCGTCTTCCGTCCAGTCGTCTACGTGCACCTTCGCGGTCCTATGACCCAGCACGACCTCCTCCGATTGATTTGCGACGAGCTGAACTGGCCATCCGACCGCAACCCGCAGAGAGCTTTAGTACATGCCAAGCACTACTTCGGCCTCCGACTCGTCGTCATCGATGAGATCCAACACGTCAATTTCGACGGTAAGACCGGTCGCAACGTGCACAACATCATCCGCTGGATGAGCAACATCGGCCTCCGAGTGATCCTCTCGGGAACGGCGATCGATTGGGTGCTGCAAGGCAGCAACAATGCCGCCATCGATGTTGCAGCCCGTAACTCGCGTGGTCGGTGGGTGCAACTCGATGTGCCCAAGTTCGACATCGATACCGAAGAGCAGCGCGCGCAGTGGCTCAGCGTCATCGACGCCTTCGCGAATCGCTTGCGTCTGGTTAACGCCCCGAGCGATCAGAGATGGCTCGCGGACGAGTTCGGCGACTACTTGTGGTCGAGAACGAAGGGATACTTCAACTCCCTCGTTCTGCTTCTCAACTTGGCAACCACGAAGGCGATGCAGACCGGCCTCGAGCAGCTCGATGTGACGACCTTCGAACAATGCACGATCGAGCACGAAGTCGAAAGACAGCGCACACGGCGTGCGGCCAAGCTCACCAGTCCCAATAACAGGTCGAGGTCGGCTCGTGCCTGACGCTCTTGACATCCCGACGCATCTCGGCGCGCGGCTCGAGCTCGAGCCCGATGAATGGCTGCAGAGCGCAATCAGCCGGTGGGCGTGGAAGCCCTTTGGGGTGTCGCGTGCTGCGCTGCTCAGAAGCTTTGGGCTCTCCGAACTGTCCGACTATCAGCTTCAGACGATGGGTACCTCCCTCTTGCCCAGCGTCGCCCGGAACATCTCCATTGCTACCGGCATCAGCGAAGGACGCCTGCGAGAGGCGACGATGGTCGCTCTCGATGGTAAGGCCATGTTGTTTAGCGGTCATAAGCAGAGCCGTGATGCGGTGTGGACTTGGCAAGCCGGCACTCGCTATTGCCCGGATTGCATCTCTGAGCGACCCGGCTTCTTCAGCCTCTACTGGCGTCTGCCCTGGGTTTTCGCGTGCCTCGACCATCACAGACTGCTCCGCGATACGTGTGCCTCGTGTCTCCGCGAGCCGTTCGAGATGCGCGGCCGAAACGCGGACGTCTTCGATCCGGCAACGTGCCGCGCTGACATTCTGGACGGCGCGGCGAGCCGACGGCTTCTCTGCCGAGCCTCGCTTGGCGAGACGGGCGGCGAGGGTCGTCTCAACCCGGCGTGGAGAATCGCTGAAGTGCAGGAAGCGATTCTCGCCAACATGCATCGGGACTCACTGCAGGATCTGCAGTCCGCTGCGACAGGGCTCCGAGGAGCACGAGCCTTTGACATCATCTCCGAGCTGAGCGGTGTCGCAGAGTCAGAGCTTCAGGGGCTCTTCGAGGACGAGATGCACATTGGCATCTCTCCGCCGAAAGACGCGCTCGCAATGGGCGCACTTGTGGCCGCAGCATGGTCCCTATGTCACGAGGTCGATGCTTCAAGGACACGACAGATCGTCCGGCGCGTGACCTTCGATCGTCGCCCAGCAGCAGTACCCAGGGGCGCCGGCTACGGAGCAGGCAGCACGAACGAACTAATCGCGCGTTGGGGCAAGCCACGCTTGTCCTTCCGAAATCGCCTCCTCCGAGCTTTGGACGCCGACCTCACGGTCAGTCAACGGATCCTCTGGGACACCTCCCGGAACATGGACGCCATCGAACAACCCGATGAACCGCTGGGCCAACGATGGTGGCCGCCGAAGGAGATGCACGTTCCGCATCACATCTGGCCTGCGTGGTGCAGCCGGATGGACGTCGGCGGACCTGTAGAAGCGTCGGCTCTTTCAGCGGCCCTCTCCCTGGTTCTGGCCCAGGTGGGGCGCGGCGACTACCCGGGTGCTCGACATGATCTCGCGAGCGTGCTCCGCCCCAATATGCTCGGCAACCACAAGGAGACGACCCTGATCCTCAGGACGTTGAGCCGGTTGGCTGACTCACTGCGGATAGATACTCCGCCCATCGACTACGTTCGCAGGCTTAGCTTGGGGCGCCTGCCGCTCCTGGAAGCCGACTCTTGGTCTGCGTTGTCCGACCTTCACCGCAGGCCCGGGAATGGCGAGCAGGCCTTTCTGAATGCTCGGCGCTATCTATGGCAGCGTTTCACAGGCGCCTCGGTCAGCGATCTCCCTCGGAAGCTGAGACTCGGCAAGACACGCGGTGACTCCTACGACTACTCGCTGTTCCGGACTCGAATGACCGCGGAACTGCAGCAAGCCTTCGATCGGGTCGCTACGACGGTCCTCCGGCGCGAGGGGCTCGACGAACCCGCGGTCTGGACTCCGCCGCTCCTAGGACCGATCGAATGCGCCGGTCCAGAAATCGACGACATTGACGTCGAGCGCCTGCACGAGTTGCTCCTCAGCGGACTCGTGAGTCGACGCCGTCTGTCGAGTGAACTCCGCGTCTCGGAACGAAGGGTCATGAGAGCGATCGACGCCTTCCCTCCGCCAGTAGGCGGGATCGTGTCCTCGACATGAATGGCAGGGCAACTCGAGATCAGCAATCCGTCGATGCTCCTCTGGGAAGGACGAGAGGCGAGGCACCATGAACCGAAGCGAACTCCACGACATTCCACAGCCGAAGGCCGGCGCCCGGAACACGGACGCCGCACTAGAGCTGACGCAAGCGATCACGGCACTCGGCGGTGACACGGACTACCTCATCGAGGCCCTAACGCAGAAGATCCGGTCACTGCGACCAGTGAGCACGAAAAGCTCGCTCACCGGGCCAGAGCGTCGCTTCCTCATCAACAGCGGAACCTTCACAGAGCAAGAGCTCGAAGAAACGGAGACTGCGGTCGGCCGCGGCTCCCTGCAACTCCACGAGGTGCAGGCGTGGATGACCAATCTCCTCGACACACTTTCCGCCGAGGAAGCAGCGAATCGCCTCAAGCTAACGGACCGGGAGCTTGAACACGCCGTTCGAAGTGGTGGTCTGCTGGCAGCGGAGGTTGCTGGACAACTTCGCTACCCACTGTGGCAGTTCGTGACTATGGCCGAGGGGCGATTGCTTCCCGGCCTCCACGCGTTGATCCCGGAGTTATCGACCGGTGGGGTTCTCAGCGGGGCAGCGTTCATGCACTCCCCGATGGAAGAGCTCAGCGGGTATGGACCGCGGACCCCTATCCAATGGTTGCGGGACGGCGGCGACGTCGAGCTGGTGCTCGAGCTCCTCAGGGACGACGAGATCAATTGATGGCTTCGCGCGATTGGACTGGTAGCGATCGCGGTGATCGAGCGGCCGACGCGTCGTGTCCCGCAACACGAACCCATCCTCGAGAGGAGCGACGGTGATGGACGAGGGATCGAGAGCTGCAACTTCAGAAGGCGTCCCGAGGGGAATCGTGAAGCTCGACATGCAGGCGCGCGCCGACCCGCTCTCCGTCGTCGACGACCGGATCGGGCTCCTCGGCGACACCCACGGCAACTTCCCGTGGACCCGCGATGCGCTCTACCGCTTCCTCGCCATCGGCATCCGTCAGATCCACGTCCTCGGTGACTTCGGCTTCGTCTGGCACGGCGGGCCTCGAGAGCACAAGCTCCTCGGCAGGCTCGACGAAATTCTCGCCAAGAGGGACGCTCGACTCTTCGTCACCGGCGGCAACCACGAAGGCTACGCAGCCCTCGAGCGCCAGTTCCCGCCCAATGAACTCGGCTACCGGCATCTCACCGAGCGGATCACGTTCTTGCCCCGCGGTTGGCGGGGCCGCACGAGAACCGGGACGGTCGTCGCCAGTCTCGGCGGCGCCAACAGCATCGATCGGTGGTGGCGCAAGCCTCCCCGCGCCGATGGCCATGGTGGTTCCTGGTGGCCGCAGGAGTCCATCACCGAAGCCGATCTAGAGGCCCTCGGCACAGCGCGCGTGCACGTGCTCCTCGGCCACGAGGCCCCGTGGACGCGGGAGCTCGACAAGCACATCAACCAGCGGCGCTCCGGACTGAAGCACTGGGAGCTGGCGTACGCCGCGGAGAGCCAGCAGATGTTCCAGCGTGCGGTCGAGCAGGTCCGCCCCCGCCTTACCGTTTCCGGCCATCATCACGTCTGGATCAACACCGTCGAGGAGCACGAAACCGAAGCGGGCGAAGCGTTCAAGACCCAGAGCGTCGTTCTCAACCGTGACGGCGCCGACGAGGCTCTCGCGACTCTTGAAATCGACCGCTTCGACCTCCGCCTCCTCGAGCAACGTCGGTAGTCGAGGTGATGATTGAGGTCAGCGCCACACGTGGTCGACACGGCTGCTGAGCGGAACGAGCGTTCATGAGATCGATGGGGGCGCCCTGGGCTGGACTCACTTAGGCAACCTGTACGGTCCGGGCTTGCAATGTGACATTGGGCATAATATCCTCATGACTATGCCAGCCCTTCCGTCGCACCTCATCGATCAGCTCGGTGACCTCGCCGTCGACATCCGTGAGGGTTACGAGGCGAACAGCGGCGAGATCGACACCGCGCTGGGGCTGCTGCCGGCCTTTACCGAGTTCGGTCAGCCCCGCTCTGCCCTCGAGCGCGCCCTTGCGGTCTCGGAGTTCAAGAAGTCCGCACAGAGGTTCGGCCTTGAGGAACGCACCGGCCCGGGTGGGTCTGCGGAGCTCATCCTGCCTGTGGGCAACGACCGGGCGATCCTTCGATTCCGGTCCGCCGAGTTCGTCGGCGAGGAGCCGCGGATGATCGCGAATGGCGCCATCTGGGGTGGTGTGGAGGGTCTCTGGCGAGAGATTCCGTACGTCTTCGGTTGGACCACCGACGGCCACGGCTCGATCGACTTCTTCGTCGCCGAGGTGACCGGTAAGACGGACCACGCGGTGCCCATGCTCATCTTCGGCTGGATCCACTTCTTCAACCGCCCCGCGCCGCTCAACGGCGCGTTCAAGCCCGACTCCGGCGACAACCTTGACGGGTGGGACCGCCCCGCCATGGACGAAGACGGCCGCCAGGCCCAGTAAGAAGCTCAGATGGACCAGCAGTTCCCCGCCTCGGCGGTCACCATTGGCGATCGTGTTCGCCGGCTCCGCCTCGCCCTGGGCCTCACCCAGGCCGAACTCGCCGAACGCTCCGACATGGCCTCTGGGACGATTTCGATGATCGAGAACGGACGCCTCGAAGCGGATGGCGACGCCCTTCGATCCCTGGCTGAAGTTCTCGACTGTGACCCGGGCTACTTCACCAGGGACACAGCGGTACTGGCTGTCGATCGGCCGAAACTCCGTGCTTACGCGGACGCTCCTCAGCGGGCTGTCGATCAGACTCAGTTCGACTCGATCGCAGCGGTCGAAGCATTCCAAGCGGCCGGTCTTCGACCGCTGCCCCTGCAGCTTCCCGTGTATGCCGGTGACCTCGTGGACGATGATGACATCGACCGGATTGCCGCAGACATCCGATCCGCTGCGGGAGTCGGGGCCAACGAGGTCATCCCGAACGTGATCCGCGCAGCAGAGCGTCTTGGCTGCGTGGTGCTGCCGCTCGACGGTGAGCTCGGACGCCACTGGGGCATGTCGCTGACAGTCGGAGACGTGCCGGTCATTCGCGTCACTCGACCCTCCAACGACCCGGAGTTCGACATCCCCGGCGATCGCCAGCGGTTCACTGTCGCGCACGAACTCGGCCACCTCGTGCTGCACGCGGGCACTCCCCAGCCCACCACGCCGGCGGAAGCAGCCCGCATGGAGCGGGAAGCAAATCGATTCGCCGCAGCCCTCCTCGTCCCCGGTGATGCTGCACTCGAGGACTTAGAGGCCCACGGCGGTCGCGTGACCCTGAGTACCCTCGCTGCGCTCAAGCTCAAGTGGGGTTACGCGATCAAGGCGTTCGTCTTCCGATTCCGCGAGCTCGGTGTCATCGACGAAGGGCAGGCGCGGTCCCTCTACAAGCAGATCTCTGCGCGAAAGTGGAACAAGAACGAACCACACCGTCCGGGTACGGAATCGGCCGTATGGCTCAGCCGAGCGCTTCAGGAGCGTTACCCGGAGGACCCCATCCAGCACGCCGCATCTCAAGCGATGCTGCACGACCGTTACGTCTCTCGCTGGACCGACTGGTCGCCCTCGGGCACGGTTCCGGAGGACGCAGTCGTGACATCTATCGTTCCCCGGACGTCCGCGGTGCGCGCCACGAACAGAGCGGGACGGGTAGCCCGCATGCCTGCCCCTCGCCAGTAGCCACGCTTCCTAGGCAGAACCTTGTGCCCAGTGCGTGACACTTATCGAGTGCTCGCAGGGTCTTCCGAGTGCTGGGCCTCGAGTCCCGCAGGCACTGCGATGACCCTGCAGCCCTATGGCAGCTGCGATCATGAGTTCATGAGATTTGCGGGGGCATTCGTCAAGGGCAATGAAGTCAATATCGCGGTGATCGAACGGCCGCCTGGCGGTGAGGGCTATGGGCTCGCGGTCACTGAAGCTTTCAGTCGGGAAGCTTTCCCTGGGGATACGAGCGACCCGGCGAAGCTCCTTGAGTACACGCATCGGATTCGGCAAGACCTCCGCGATTGGGGCGTTCGCGGAGTCGTTCTGCTCGAAACCACAAGGTACTCGCAGTGGGTCTATGCCCAGGCGCAGCAGCGTGTGCTCTGCATTGCAGCTCTGATGTTCGCCGCTGCAGAGGAGAGCATCCCTTACGAAGTGAGCAAGCCATCGAACGCGGGCGCCTACCTGGGCAGTCCAAAGCTTGAGAAGGTGGAATCGTCAACGTTCGGCCTACAGGCGGTGCCGAAGTACTGGACCACCGGCGCTCGTGACGCGTACGTGGCGGCAGCGTTTGCCGCGCGAGACAGGTGACCGAGCGGAGGCTCTCGCTGGCGTTTGAATCGATCGCCAGCCTGCCTGAAGGAGTCAACGAGGTCCGGGTGGTGCACGACCAGCTGCTGGACACCTTGCGCGTGGCCAAGCGTATGGACCGTTCGATGCTTGATGCCACAGTGCTCCCGGAAGCAAGCACCCTTCAAGCCATCAACCACATGAATGTCGTGAAGGTCACTTCCGCGGCGAAGGTCGACGGCTATGACCCGACGATGGACGTTATCGAGATCCACACCCCGTATTACGAGCGGGGCAGCATCACGGATGCCCTGCTCCGCGGTGAGAGTTTCAGCGGCCCATCCGGCATATCGGTCATGCACGCAGCACTTCGCGGGCTGCGCGAGCTCCATATGACGCACAAGGTGCTGCATCGTGACATCAAGAGCGGCAACATCCTCCTCGATGATCCGCCAGTGCACGCACTCGTCGCAGATATCGGCGTCGCGGGCAGGATGGACGGGAACGGGACAACTCCCGCAGTCAACAATCCGACTCTCTACAGCCCACCCGAATGGCGCACAGGATCGCTGACCATTGGTGCCGACATCTTCTCCATGGGCTTGGTCCTCCGCGAGCTCGTAGGCGGTCGTTTCGACTACGGCGCCTACACGCGCGACGACGTTCTGAAGCGACTTCACTTTGGTCAGCGCGCTCTATCTGACAGCGTGCTCGAACTCCCAGTGTGGGTGCCGTCGCGATTGCGACGCATCTATCGAAAGGCGATCGCGATCGAGCCCGCTGCTCGTTATCGGAACGCTAAGCAGATGGCCGATGAACTCGCCAAGGTGACGCTGCCTCAGTGGACACCTGAAGCGCCGAACGAATGGACAGTCCGAGCTACAAGCACCGATACGGCTCGAGTTCATCGCGTCATCGTCACACCAAGCGCTGGCGGATTCCTGCTGTCTATGACCCGTCGCGGCGGCACCAAGTATCGAAGGGTCAATGGGTGCCCCGATCAATTGGTGTCTTCACTCTCGAACAAAGAGGCGGCGAAGTTCTTCGACCAAGTGAATGGAATCGTTGGAGCGTAATGATCCCCGTCGTGCCGAGGCCGCTCGCGAAGTCTAGGGTGCCTTCACCTGGCTGATGTGCTGATTATGACTTCTGTGCTCAATATTCTGCCGACTGCCTTCGGAGTTACCCATGGACGTTGACAGAGTTTGTTGAACTTTAATCGCAACCCGCGCAAACGTAGGTGCCGATTTTGTTCAAGGTTGAACACTATCTGCATGACTAATGCGATGCGTTTCCAACTTGGATAACGGACGGGCCCGCGAATCCACGAACGGTGCCGTCTGGGTCCTCGAGCGAGAGCCATATGTTGACGTCCTTCGTCTGAACTCGATGCTCCCCTCGAGCAGTATGCCGAGGCCGCGCACCGGCCGACCGTCTTCGTTTCCCTTGCGCAAGCAAGAGCCTTGCGACATTCTCCGAGAACAGCGCTCAAGAAGACGACGCTCCCGCCAGCCGGCTATCCCGCGTTATAGAAGGAATCCACCAGTGGCATCGCAGCAAGTTTCTCCCGAACCCAGCGAGGAGCCGCACGGCTCAAGCCCGGCCGCCGACTCGAGTGCAACGCCGCAGGGGTCTAGCCCCATCGCCAGGCAAACTCCGAACTCCACGAGCGACACGAACGAGAAGTCACCGATCGAGCGCGGGCTCAGGAATGTGACCATCGGCTACCTCGGCGGCGTAGTCAACGCCATCGGCGCCAGCCTCGTCACCGTCGGTGTCAGCACTGGACTCTCTGGGCCGCTGAGCTCCGTGGAGCTACACGCATTCGAGCCTCTCGCAGTCGCGGCAGGGAGCTTCGCCGCCGCAAGTGGGGCTCTCGCGCTGATCGGCCTCGGACTCTGGCTCTGGCACCGGCTCAGGCCGCGAAAGGACAGGCGCATCCGAGAATTGCCGCTCATCGCGAAGACTGCGTCGCTAGCTCTTGGATCGGCTGCGCTCGTCCCGTTGGCCGTCTGGATCTCGCTGCTCGTTGACTCGTTCGGAGTTCTGAGCTCGGAGCACCTCATCGGTTGGGGAACATTCGCGCTCATCGCGGGGAGCGTCGCGAGCACAATCTCCCGCTCACTCCTCCGCCGGTTGTTGACGGGGCTGCTCCGCCGCGACCGTTAATCCGGCGTGATGCCCGCGACAAGGTGGTGCATCACACCGCGCGCACGTCGAACACGCACGACGCACGATCCCGCCGCATCGACCGTTTCGGCATGTGCATCATCTACTTCGCGCCGCGAGCCCCGCGTCCGCAGCCAGAGCAAGAATGCCGGTCACTCTTCAGCACATCGACCGCACCCAGCCAGCGCCGTGGCCTAAAAGTAGGTGTCCTTAAGCCAGCGACTGCCACGCTCGTTGAACCCCGTCCACGCGCGGGACCGCGACGTCACATCGATGACAAGAAGCTCATCATCATCATCAAGGCTTTCCTTGAGCGTGTCCCGGATGCTCGACGGCGTTTTGTCCGTCTTGACAATCCAAGTCGAGTCGAGATGGTGCCACCACGCTGTCCCGATCGCCTTGATGCTCTCGTGCAACGCCGCGTAGTCCTTCCCAGCGCCCCGCAGGTCGTAGGCGATCAAGATTGTCCGCACGTCATCGCCCGCTCTCCGCCTTCCGGCTCACGTACTCACTGCCGAAGTAGAAGCCGATGACCGAGGACACCAGCGAGAGGATGGAGGTGAAAAAGACCTGTACCAAGGCAAACAGGTCGCGCGAATCCCACTCGAAGTGCATCGTCAGCCCGAACATGACGAACGAGACGACGACGATGCCGACCAAGAACCAGACGAGGCGCACGGCCAGCGTCCGCCGAACGTTGTCAGGGTGCGCTGAAACCAGGTCGACAGCCTTCCCCTTCGTACGGATCTCCCGGTCACTGAGGTTCACCCTGAGGACCCCGGCCTCGCCAGGGATCTCGTGGTCACTCAAGTAGACCTTCTCCGGAGCCTGCTCGTCGTTGCCCCCGTCAGTCATGTCCGGCGCCTAGCGGAACTCAACGAGGGTGCGCTCCTCATTGCCGCCCTCGAGGATGATCTTCTTGCCGTCAGCCTGCTCGTCTGCGAAGAACTTGCGGTCCGAGATCGCGCGGCGAATCTCCTCGGTCATTGTCGTACCGTTCTTGTTCGCGAGCTCCCGAAGCACAGCAACAATCTCAGGGGCCAGGTTCACGGTCACTCGCTGCTTGTCGTGCATGTCGGTCTCCTCCGCCAGAAAAATACGTCTTTCATTCTACGTCGAAAGCACATCGCGTTCATACCACGGTATACATCGTGTTGTGCACATCGTATGAACGCGATGTGCGTTCGACCGACATTGTCGTTCCGGCGCGCCAACCGGTTCGCTCGTGGCCAGAACGGGGGCGGTGCGGCGCGCTCCAAGGTCCCGTTCCATCGGCTAGCTTCAACGTCCGAGGGGGAACGAATGAGCTTGACGACCGCACGGCACGCGGCACCGACGCTGGACGGCGACCTGCTGACCTTCGGCGAGTACATGGTGACTGCCGCATTCGCCGTTCGAGCCATCCGACTCTCCATCAACATCGATCGGGCGGCCCTGCACCTCGTCCGGTGCAGTGAGCTGCTGCAGGCCATCGCTGAAGACCTCCTCCGTCCGCACCGCATGAAGCCGCAACTGTCGCTTGGAGCCGCCATGGACATGGTCGACGTCGACCCGGCCCAGGCCGCCGACGCCACCCGGCACCTTCTTGCCGACCACTTCCGGCAGCTCGATGTCGAATTGACACGGGCCCGGACCGACCAGCTCGTGAACCAAGAGATGGAGCAGCTGGAGGACCGTCTGCTTGCGCTCGCGGAAGCCGCGACGACTGCCAGCTCGAAGCACGAAGGGCTGAACCACTGGTGGAGCGCGTAAAGCTCCTCATCGAGTCGATCAACGTGCAGCTCGACGTGTCGAAGGCAAGGCTGGAGTCCGTGCCTGCCGGGGAGGGAGCCCGTTTCTTCGACATCTTCAGGGGACTCCTGGAAGAGGCCGAGGAGGACTTCAACGCCGAGCTCGAGAACCTGCGGCAGCTGCCGCCCGACGAGGTTGAACCCATCGGGCTGCGGACAATCCTCCACAGCCTCCGCGACCAAGACGTGATGGTGGCCACCTACGCGGTCTCAGTCGGTCGCACCGACCTGGCGCTAGGCCTACGGATGATGGTCGATCGGACGGTGCATCACATCGCGAAGCGTGATGTACGTGTTCTCATCCACGTCAGCGACGCAGCTTCTCACTCGACCTCGACCATCTCCACTACCGACGCGATGATCCTGCAACTTCCGCGGGTGCGCACGGACGACGGTCTCCTCTCGCCCGTCATCGCGCACGAGATCACTCACCACGCCCTCCAGAGCGTCTACAAGGAGCAGTGGGATGCATTGCAGCTGCCCAAAGACCGCCTTGCAGCAGCGCGCGCGAGCGTGGACCTGACTGCGGCAGACGACAAGAAAGTCTCCGACACGCTATCCCTTTGGCTTGAGGAGTTCGCGTGCGACGCCGTGGCTGTCCTCGTGGCCGGGCCCAGTTTCTTGCCGGCCCTGATAGCGACGACCGTCGGCATCGCACTGACTGGCAAGCACCCACCCGCTGAACTGCGCATCGCGGCGGCACTGTCGCTCCTGGACGACTTGGGGTGGGGTCCTTTCCTTGATCGACACCTCGGCGAAGTCACCGACTGGGCGCGGGAGTTCTGTACCCGGCGCCTGAAGGCAACGAAGCCGGTGCACAACTTCCTCTTCGATGGCGCTCGGCTTGGAGCGGTGCACGCGCAGGAGCTCGTGCGCTCGCTCGGTATCGCACCGCTCACCCCATCGGCTTCGAGCGATCGTGTCGAGACCATGGTCAAGCACTTCTCCAACGACATCCTCCCCGCGGACATGGAGTGGAGCGAGTCGATCGAGTGGGAGATTGTCCTTGCGGCTTGGATCAGCGCTTTGGCGAGCGAAGGCGGGTCGCGCACGGCAATCCCGCGCCTCGTGGCACGCTCTCAGTTCGGAGCGCTCGCGATCAAGACCATCGAACTCGTCGGCATCAAGCGCACCTGGGACGGTCATGACGCTGCTGAGTGACGACATCAATGCGGCTCTGGACGAAGTCGACCTGGATCGCAAGCTCATCGTGACGCCATTGCTCGACCGTGCCACCCAGGTGGGCCCAGGCAGCATCGACTTGCGGCTCGGGACGGAGTTCCTCGAGATCGACCGCGCTGACCAGCCCGTCATCGATGTCTACAAGCTGCCCGACAGCCGCGAAGCCGCCCGTGGCCGTCGTACTGTACTCCCGCTGGCGGGCACCTTGACCCTGCATCCTGGGCAATTCATCCTCGGCTCGACGTTCGAGTTCCTCAGCCTGCCGCTCGACATCAGCGGCCAGGTCGTCAGTAGGTCCTCCTGGGGCCGGCTGGGCCTCCTCGTTGCCACGGCGGTTGCTGTGCAGCCCGGCTTCAAAGGCGTCCTCACACTGGAGCTCGTCAACACCGGCAGTGTGCCCATCGTGCTTCGCCCTGGAGCTCGTATCGCGCAGCTCCAGGTCTGGCGGGCGGCCAACCCCGCCTCGCAGCCATACTCACGCAGCGGGAAGTACCGCGTGCCGCTCGGCCCCGAACCCGCCAAGCTCATCGGCGAACAGGCTGAAATGAAGCGGCTGGCCGCCGTTCGCGAGCGCCTTGGCGAAGACCAGAGCAAGCTGGGCCCGACCGAGAAGTTCGACACCGATAATGCATTGCTGCGCTCAGACCTTCGCGCGCAGCTCGAAAGTTCGGGCGTCAATGCCGGCGATGATGGCGTCGACGTCACTGACTAGCGCGATCGACGCCGGTCCGGGCCATCCCGACTCCAACACTCGTGCGTTTCGATCCCCTCGGACTGCGAACGCCTGAAACGGGTGGAGCTGGGGTCGGGAGCGCGTCGCGCTCACGACGCCAGCGCTGGCGCTGCAGGTGAGCCTTTGGGCAAGGCATCAGCGGGAACGATTGAAGATGGTGCAGGCGGGCTCGTCGTCGCCGCGCTGGGCGCGGATCGGTGGGCAGGGCGGGTGACCTTCGTGCCCCCCGGAAACGAAGCGAACACAGTTGAGTCCGTGACCGCCGACGAGTTCGCCTTCCCGACGCCCAAAAACTGCACAACTAGCGATCTCGGCGGGGCAATCAAGGAGCCGTGCCCTGCCCGCCAAGGACGCACGCCACGAGAGGACCGTCGGGTCCTGTTCCTCGCGACGGGTGTAGCGGTGGCCATCGTGCTCCTCGGGATCATCCCAACACGACCACCTGAGAGGTGATCTCTCTCGCGACTGCTGGCTTCGGCACGGTTGCAGTTGTGGCTGCCATCGAAGCTAAGGCTCGGAAGCAAAACAAGGTTGAGCGTGAGGCCGCGGACTACGCGCGGCAGGTGAGGAAGTGCGGACGCGAAGCCGTTGAGGGAGTCCTTAACAAGCAGGAATCACCTGGGGGACCTGCGGAGCCACGGTAGACGAGCGGTGCTACTTCTGTTGCTATCTTCGTGCTCGGACCCGTCCTCGTCTACGTCGCTCGGCCAGTGGCTAGGGAGCGGCGCGACCGGGTCGGTGGTCGTGGCTAGATTCAAGCTGTGCCCGGCAAAGTGAATACTGACGTCATCGAGGAACTGATCGAACTACGCGCAACGATCGGTGAACTCGAGCATTCGGCGCGTATCGCGCGCATCGTGCGCGCGGTCTGCCTGACGTTATGGATCGGAGGACCGGTCTCGTGGGTGGTGTTTCTAACGTGCCTTGGGCTGCTGCACTCCGTCTTCGACTTCTCGTCCGTTGTCGCCATCCCGCTCGTATGGAGTGGCCTTGCCCTAGTCGCCCTGTTTGTCGCCGTGAATGTTGAAGATGATCGATTCCTCAGGCCTCGTGAGATCGAAGTCGATCTGGAACGCGCGCACAGTCGGCAGGCTTTGCAATTCAGCGGGGCGAGTGTCGACCTGGCGATTCGTCGTTATGTGTTCCGCGGGTCAGTGCAGCGCGAGATTGTGTCCGTCCGTCGACGAGGTGACCGGTACCGGCGGGTTAACAGCGGCTTCCAGTCCGTGATCATCGTCGGCTCTCTCGCGACGACGACCGCCGCAAGCCTCAATGAGGGCGGCGGACTTCTGAAATGGATCGTGGTCGGGCTGAGTTTCGCCGTCGGTCTAGCCGCCGGATTCACCGGCTACTTCAAATATCGAGAGCGGGCGTTCTACCTTCGCCAGACGGCCGACGACTTCGAGGAGCAACTGAACGCCTATGAGCTTGGACTCGCACCGTATGCGAGCGATTCAGAGGCCGAACGGCTCGCAACCCTCACGGCGCGACTCGAAGGCATTCGCATCGCACAACAGCAGCGCGAACAACAGCTCGATCAGCCGAAGGCAGGCGCGACCGAGCACGCCTAACTGACGCCACGGCGAGCTATCGAGCGCTTCCGAAAAAGGTCAGCCAAGCGCCTCCGCGGTGAGCGACACTTTGTCTGACATGCGCCGGCGACACTTTATTTGGCAGGCCCCGAGAACGTTGCCCTCCCGGCGACAGAATGCTTGCGCGACCACATGATCGCGCACCCAGGCGCACGCCTCCACGGCGGGTAGGATGGGCAGGTCGTCCACGCGCTCCGTCGAGCGCCCGATCCCTCGCTCAGGAAAGAGGCAGACCGCCGTGTCGGAGACCCCGGACCGCGCCGAGACCGGTGCGCCCATCCTCCCGGA
>JAVXUM010184324.1:0-11011 GCA_035590655.1 Pouteria glomerata
TTGGCGTCGTCAAATCCATATAGCCGACCCCACCTAGTGGGAAGAGGCTTAGTTTGGTTTGGTTTGGTTTGGTTTACCATTATCTCATTCATTTTTTATCAATTTACTAATTAAATCAATTTAAATATGATGTGACATTTGAACAATTCTCTTTGTCATATTTTTCTCACTTTTTTAGACTTCTCAAGTGCATTAAATATACTATGAAGGATATTAAATGTAAAGTAAACGGTCAAGTACCCCCCTATTAAGCCAATAATTTATTCATTCTTTAACTATAAATACAACGCCTAATATCAGAAATCACGTATGCGCGCTATTATTAATCGACCCTCTGTTATTTTTTCTCCATTTGATTAAAATATTTCTTATTTTATTGTTGAAGGAATCTTGATCTCTGGCCATTGTCTCTAATAATTCTTTATTTTTTAGACTTGAATCTTCCCTATTCAGCTAGCACGTAACAGTGTGTGACAATATTTTTTATACAACTACATCTGGAAAATTATGTGTGTACTGATCCTGTTTTGAACTCTCTGGTACTACCAAACAAATACTACACAGTTCACGCCCTTAATATGAGCTCGTGCTTTATTCTTCTTCATTCATGCTTCTTCTTTTTCTTCATGCATTCTTCGTATTCTTCTTCATGGCCAGCACACAGCCTGATCCACGCAAATCATTATTGACGTTATATATATATATATAGATATTTTATATAATAAAATACATTCTATTTCAAAATATCCCTCTCACAAACTATCATTAACGACTGAGATTTAATTTCGCAAACAATCAAACGGCTTACACTTAAGTCGTTGCCTCACGCTTCAGCTTTGACAAATGGGCATCAAGTCAATCTACGATCGAATCTTACTGCTTCTCCAACCTTACAACCTCAAATTCTCCATCTCCAAGAATCCAAAAGCTCTCATTTCCTACATGGAAGCTCTGCTTGTTGGAAAATTAATGATTCAATATGTGGAGTCATAAATGTAATTTTAAATGTGTAATACTATCTTAAAGTTTAACCAATTAATTGTGATATATAAAGTTTAATTTTGGAGCTATTGGGTATTTTATTTGTTATGGAATTAATGTGTAGAGACTAGATTGGTATTTCTAAGTTGATGATAGGCAAATTTAGAAATACTGAAATTATGGTAACTGAGGGTTTTCAGTTATATATATATAGGTCATGATCCCAAAAAGAACGTAAGGTTTTCTGATCTCTCTGCATCCCCATCAACAGAGAAAATCGTAAGGACCTACGTATCTTCTGAAAGATCATAACCTGTTCAATCAATCAAACAATGGATTCAGGTACGCTCCCGCTATTCGTATTTTATTTTCTCTTTGAATTGAGATTAGTATTTAGAAATCATGTTTAAGTCATGATCTTCGGATGCAATTGTGATCTGTACATATTTTGATAATTTATTCAACAACAATACAGAAAAATTAAGTAAAATGAAATACGTAAAGGCAGCTCTAATAGTAATAGAATGGTAATAATTATGACTGAGCTTCACTGCAAAATAGAATTTCTATGCCTTCTCAAAATACACAAATATTTGCATCAAGGGCCACTCATATATATATATATATATAGAGAGAGAGAGAGAGAGAGAGAGAGAGATTCATAAGACTTACTAGGTAGAAAGCCCTTTATCTTTTTAGACTTTGGAGCCGTTGTGCATGAGAGGCCTAATTCATTATATAAATAAGGGACCATGGTTTGACTTTTCAAAGTGATGAGTTTAATCAAATAAATGGTGCAAAATACTTGTGGGTCTTTAAATTTAAGCACTCCGAACAAATGTATGGTGCAAAATTGTAAGACGAGGATCACTCCGAACAAATTTTTCTTGCACAGCGATTCAATAAATTCATTAATCAAGTGTAATATTTTGTTGAATTTATATAAAAATTAGTAATTTTAATTTGACTTTTTGAGAGGCTTGTTTACGTACTCTAGCGTAGAGCTTTTATAATTCTCTTTTTGTATTGCCATTTCAAAGTCTAAATTAAAAGTTCAAACTTGCTAGAGAAATATTAATTGTGCAACAAGATTAGTTACGTGAAAAAAGTAAACAATGCAGAAAAATGAAGTAGAATGAACTACGTAAAGGTAATTTTAATAATAATAGCATGCATGCTAATAATGATAATATAATTGTTAATTTTACTAAGCTTTACTACAAAATAAACTTTCTATGCCTTTTCAAAATACACAAATATTCGCATGAAGGACAACTAATATATATATATATATCGAGAGAGAGAGAGTGAGAGGAGAGATTCATAGGATCTTAATTTGGAAACTCCTTTTTCTCTTTTGAAGCTGTAGTGCATGAGAGGCCTTATTCATTATGATACAAATAAGGAACCATCGTTTGACTATTCAAGGTGATGAGTTTGCCCTACGGGGGTGGTCAGGTGAAAGTCGGGTACTTTTAAGAGCTTGGACCACGAAGTTTCAAGTTCAACTCTCTTTTGGGGGTAGGTTACCGCGTTTGCGAGCTTTTATTAACCTCCACTCGATCGAACCGGTTAGTCAGGGCTTGCCTAAGCTGGTTTACTCTTTAAGACTCTTTGCCGGTTAGGGTCCTAGAGCGTGTTTCGCCCTGTGCGCACCCCATTACAGGGTAGCGGCTGCGGATTTCCACGTACCAAAAGGTGATGAGTTTAATCAAATGAATGGTGCAAAATATACTTGTGCCTCTTTAAATTTTAATAACCCTGAACAAATGAATAGTGCAAAGTTGTAAGATGTCGATAACCCCAAATCGTCTAGCTGACATAATTTGGCTACATAACACTTGTGTCAAGAAAAGACCCTCATGTGAGGTAAAGACGATAGATTGTGTTGCAGTTTCTGTGGTTGAAGCTGTATTCATAAATTTGAAACGCATGATAGGTTTTAAAATTAATTATTAAAAATATTAATTAAAATATAAATTTAATAATTTAAATAGAGAGGTTTAACTTGAATTTGAAAAGTTTAATGAAATTTAGTACGATGAATTTAAATTAATAATATTCATAACATTGCAGAGTATATGTGGTAAAACTTAAGATCCAACACAATGTAAGTGCGATAAAATTTCCTACAAATTATGTGGAGCTAAGATAAAATGCTTCGGTTAATATGTGACGTTTTGAAAAAAATCAAAAGTTAGTATAAAAAGTGACACAACGATATTTTATGAAAAAAGTTAGGAATTTTTATTTTTTATATTTTAGAATTTAAAAAGAAAAAAACTTGGAGTTTTAAGTCCGTAATTTGAAATCTGAGTTTTAGGTCTATAAATATGATTTACTCTCACGAGTAAAACCAAGAAATTGTGTGTAGGTCAACACTAATTATATAACACAAATTGTTAGTGAGGTTCCATGCGAAGAATAAAAAAAGGATTTGATTGCCGTTACAAAAAGGAAGAGGGAGAGATATATAGAAAGGTCAAAGTGGGATTAGATATTTTTTAGTTGTATTTGGGTAATCTAGGTATAATTACATTGGTATGTATTGGGTTAAAATTTGTTTCTATTATTGGATAGACACAAAAGTATTAGGTTAATTTTTTTTTTCTTTTCTTAGGCACAATTTGTATTAAGTTAATTTTTTTTTTCTTTTCTTAAGTGGGTACAATTTAGCACAGAAAGCAATATCAACAAGAAAAAATATATATGATTTCTTTTTTCCTTTTTAGAGTGGGCATGTGCCCTCGTTGAGCTAATGGTAGCTCCGCCATTATTCATCTAGAAGAAGTAGAGGAAAAAATACGAGTCTTTTTTCTTTTTCCATATTTGAGTCTTCTTATTGTAATATTTCTTTTTTTGTAATATCAATTTAATATAGAAAATTTGAATATTTAAATATACATGAATACTATTTTAATTGTTTTAATAATAATTAATGAAAATTCTGTGTACAACAAATTGTGTACAAAAAAACCGGTATCAAAGCGCAAACAATCTCAAGGACATAATTGTAGAGTTTTATTCTATGAACGTATGTTTTCTAACTGTTGGAAATTATTGAGATCATTTTGTAATTACTAAGTGATTTTTATGTTAATTTAGATAATTTTAGGACCATAGGGGTGTAAATGAACATAAACTAAAATATCAAAGAATCCAATTGAAATAGACCCTAAATAGATGGCTACCTTTAGATTTACAAAACATAAGGAACAAAAATATCAAAATAGGATAAGAAATGTTAGGTTCATATTTGGAATTCGTAAATTAGTAAATAAAATAATAATTTAAAATTTTTATTTTTAGACAATTGGCTAGGCGTCGAACATATGGTTTTTTATTTTTTTAAAAAAGCTTTTTTTTTTTATGTTTAAGGAGATTAAAATTACTTTAAAGAAGTTTCCTAATACTTAAAAAGGTTGAAAAGATTTCCTAATGTTTCAAGAAGGATAGAAATAATTTAGAAAATGTTTTCTAAAAGATTTTGCGCATAAGAAACTATACAATTCAATAAAAATGAAATTACTACAGTATCCTATAAATAGAGATCTTCTTTTAAAGTCTTGAGGCACTTTTAGAGAAAGAAAAACATATTTTTTGTTACTTATAATTGATTTCTCTAGTTATAGTAATTTTTACTATCAAATTTTTGTACATGAATTCTTCAAAGGTATGAGCATGGTCTTTATCAAATGAAGGTGAATATTTTTCTTTATGTGTTAGAGAATGCATCTATTGTGATCGGTACGACAGAATTGAAAGAGTAAATTGTGTAATATTGTCCTTTTTGAAACCATTTGTGTATAGTAAAAATTTTAGTTTTTGTAAATTGAGATTTTTTCTTTGATACTTGAGAATAGTTTTCCTCATAAAAATTTTTGTATTCAATATTTTTTATTTTTTTGTATCTTAAGGTTGTGTTTGATTGCTCAATAATTCAAAATTAATGAACGTGAGAAAATTTCAGAAAATGGATTCATCCAGAATTATGCATGGAGGTTTCTGTATATTTTAAACAATACAGAAAAATAAATAAAAAAATAGAGGAGGTCTATGTAGCATTAACATATTATGATGATTGAATCGCTCCAAGAAAGGGTCACATTAAATCTATCTATTTTTAGAGAGTAAATTCTGATTTTACAAACGACTCTGCAGGATTCACAATTCATTGATGTACAGAATAAAGTTTGTATAAGTGCCGTTCGGAGAAGAAACCTTTGCAAAATTTTTTTAATACACGCTCGGTCCAAATTTAGTGTTCAGAAAAATTTGCAATCCGTATTACTCAGATTTATTAATGATATTATCTCAGATATGTTGTTTATATTGATTTTGGTAATGCAGTTGCGGTTCTTCTTAACCACAAGTGATAATTATTAATAAAAAATATTAAAACGCTTTGCTTTCCTTTTATATAAAAATAAATACATAAAGTAAAAAGTCATTGACAATTTCACTTGACTTGGCAAATTAGCTTCTGTTATTGAGAATCTTGGCGTCTAATTATGCAAATTAACGATCGCCCATACACAATATTAGCATTTGGAATGTTATGAAAATATCATTATTCTTCTCTAAAAAAATCTGTTAGATATTAAATACATAAAATTAACTTAAATTATATTTATTTTTATTTTTATTTTATTCACAAAATGTATATATACTTAGACACAGTTCAGGATTTTTTACTAAAGATGCACTAGTATTGAATAGAAAAATAACTTACGTGGAATTAAAAATAAAAAAAGAAGTGATGTTATTTTTAAGAAAAATAAATTATTCTTATATATTTAATGAATGAATATATATTTAAATTTTAACAGTTTAGTTGACCTTTTTAATAGTACTTGAAGTTTAACGAAGTTGTCTTTTATTATCAGAAAAAAAATATAATTATTATTATATTATATTTTTTTTATAAAATTTAGTATGCTATATATTATGTTTACTAATATTATGTACAAAAATATTCGATAGAGTAATTATTAAATTTATTTTATTTCACAAAAAAAATATTTAGATTCTCTTTTTTTAAACTCTCTTGATGGCGATGTTTGGAGTTATAAAAAAAAATATAAAATTCTAAAAATCTATACAAATGTGAATTATAAGACTGTAAAATTTAAATTTTTTACTTACCGTACAAAATACAAAACACTTATTTTTTATAATTTTATACAACTCTAAACATAACTCTATGTTAAAAAAAATTAAGTTAACTTAATTTTTCATAAAATTAAAATATTTTAATTTTTAATTAATATAATTTTTTAATAAAATTAAAATACTAAAAATATTTTGATAATTTCATATTCTAAACCAAGAGTCACTTCTCTCTTACCTCTCCGCTGTTCCGCAATTACATATATATATATATATATATGTATATGGAAATCTACAGCACTACTAGTTAGGAACTCTTGTTACGTCTTTGAATCTCTTATCACTCCGCTCTATCTACCTTATCTTTTTGTTTGAATTGCCGAATTGTTTTCCGGATGAATGGTGAACTCTTATCTTTGGATGAAGATATGCGAGAGCCCTTTGTCTTTTCCTCTATTTTTTCAGGGAACCATGTTTCGTAAACGTTTCTTTCGCACTACAATTATTGAATACAAATAATGTGTTGCCGACACGGTTGGGCTGACATGGTCCCATTTGAGTTGCATGTGTTGAGGGAAAAACTCGGCTCACCACTCATGCACCTTGTGTTACGTTCTGTTCGTGTCTAAGATGCGGATTTTACGTGTGCTAATCACGGGCCTCACTTATGAGAGCAAAAATACGTCCCGCAGTGATGAGTGTAACAATTTTCATGTGTTTAATATTTTTAAACGACGACTTTTTTTCATTAACAAAAGACAGTACGTAACTTTTTTTTTTTTTTTTTGGTTGGTCTCGGAAGACAGTAGCTGCCAGAATGAAAAGTATATTCCTTCTATAACACGACTTAGGGTGTATTTAAAATAATAAAATGTAAAATAAAATATGATAAAAATAAAATAAATTGTAAATTATTTACATAATAAAATCAAAAGTGAAAAATTTGAAAAAAATTTTAAAAATTTTTAATAAAATTTTCATTCCAGACATACCTAGCTTGTCTGCCAGGATAATTTTGGCATCTTTCATGTTCTTTGTTCTCGTGACTCAAGATCGCTCCAGCTGTATTGATGGAGGCCTTTCTTTCTTTCTGACCGCTTACTTTATTATGTTGTTTTATTCTGACAATTGATGCTTTATCGTGTAGTCAATGTTAGGACGTGTAATATTATCTTCCGATTCCGTTAAAGTTGGGTCTATTTGTGAAATATTTTTTATATAATTTTTTTATAAATTTCAACCTTATTAACTTCTAAAAAAGTTTATTAAATAAATCAAAAAATATCCTTTTTTTGCATATTGTTAATTAAAATTTTATTCCTTCAATTATTTGTGTCTCAGAACGCTAATAATTTATAAAAGTATTAATAACAAATAATCATCTATTATCTTGTTCGACCATCTTATTGAACTTGAAATATGAAATGAGAAATATCTATTTTACTTTCAAAATTCTACAACATGCATAACCATTGTCTTCGTCATCATATCATGGGAAATTCAACAAAATATTGAAGAACTTGATTGGAAATATAACTTTGCTAATTAATCCTCACTCAATATCTTTCATCTACATGTGTCATGTTTCACCATATGGACTATAAGTGGAACTCCATTATCTAATATACGGGTTGCAAGATTCCTTTATAGAATCTCAACATTTTTTTTTTTTTTTTTGTGATGTATCTCAACGCGAGACTTTATAAAATTCTTGAAGCCAAAATTTGTTTGAGTTTTTGAAATAGACAAATTCTTATTGTTTTAACAAATTTGAAATTATTGATTTCTCCCTAGTTTAGGAAGGCAAAGAGTTGTATTATATATTGAATTTGAACCAAAGTAAAGTTAGTGTTCTTATCCATTTGGGTAATGAAACTGAGAACCACATTTTTTAGCATATTTAAATCTCTACCACTGTTTTGTAGTAGCTGAATATTTTGAAAAATTAATCCCTCCTTTTTATGGGTTTAATCCATGATTAGGTTAGCTAATTATGTCATATGTTTTTGAAATTGAGTCTTTAAACCTTTATTGTGAGCAACCTATATAGAATTCATTTCTTGATAGAAATGTTTTTGTAATCCCAGGTCTCGAAAGTGTGAAATCTGTGCTTTTTCGTGCTCAGAAATTATTTCATTAACCCACCTATCGAAAGAAGGTGTTTGCTTAAAAATATTCCAAGCTTTCATGCTTGTTCGACAGTTGGGTTTGACCTGTAACAAAAATTTTTGAAACCATTAACTTGGTTGTGACATTGCTGTCAATTTTTATAGATTCTTATATTTCTTCCGATAAATACTACATAATATTTTTCTTGAGCTCTATTATCTGTATGCCCCAAAGATAAAATATTTTTACTTTCTAAGATGCTTTGGCTGACTGCAGGTTGAGAAGAATTGCTGGCTACAGTTTTTCCTTTGACTATCCTTTTGGTAATAGTGACCCAATCTGGTTTATTGAGCTTCATCTCTAAATAAGTAATCGCAAAGATATTATTAGTACCTTGAATGTGTTTAATTTGAAAAGAATATTCACATATTTCATTACACTATCATAATTTTCTACCGTCTACATTTTTCCTTTTTCTTCGGAGAAAATCTTTTATAGCTGGATTGTTGATTCCTCTAATAAAGAATTCAAGAATGAGATAGATATGAATTTGACCACTAATTTTAAAGTTAAAGTTCTTTTTCATAAATTACATATTTAATCTCATTAGGTTTAAATTTTTCTGAATTATATCCATAAATTAATTATTTTTTTCGAAGATTAACTGGGATTTTCTTTTTCCTGATTGTTATCTAATACTGAGATAATGGTTGATCTTGTTCTTTCCAAAATTCTTTGGGAATAGCCTTCAAAATACATCCCTAATTTTTTTTTTAAGACATCAGTTTCTAAAATTATCCTGGATTAGGAAAATAAATTATTGGACAATTTTGTTATTTTGGTTTTAATTTTTTGTAAGAGTAATTCATCTTTTTCAGTCCAAGTAAAGGGTCGGTCCTTCTTTAATTTATCTAAAAATGGTTTTTCTAACTTTTCATAAAATATATGGTTGTAATTGTATACCATTCTAAGTGGAATGGTTCCTAAAAATTCCAAAGAGTGTTTTTCTACATCTATCCTTTTGGATGATAAAATAATCTCATATTTTAGAATTTTTCATTAAGAATTTTTAAATGTTTTTTATGGCCTTCCAAGATCTTTGAAAAAATCAAAATATCATCAATATATACTACACAAATCTTTAAGGACATTAAAGATTGTGTTTAACCCAAAGGGTATGACCTTCCATTGATAATATCCTCTTGATGTGCTGAACGTTGTCAAGGGTTTTGACGCTTCTGTTAACTTTAATCGCTAATATCCAATTTACAATCAAATTTACTATAAATTTTAGTATCCTACGCTAGGCTTACTAAAATATCGTTTCGACAAATAAAATATTCATCAAATTTAAAATTTTGATTTAACCTCTTATAATTTATAACCATACGAGCTTTTTTTCATCTTATTTCACTATGATTTCTAACCATAAAAACGGGACTTGAATGTAGATCGATAGTTAGCTCTATCAATCTTTTTTCTAATAACTCTATTTGTATATCAAATTTATCTATATCCTATCTAGTATAGATTATTGGTTTTACTCTTATAATAATATTTGAGTTTTCTAATTCTAAGTGACAAAATCGTGGACTACAATCCTATAATTTTGGTGGGTTGTCACTGAAATTTTCTTCTAAAATTGTATAAATCCAATGAGTTTTTTTTTTTTTTCTAACTCACGAATCTCAAATTTATTTATTTCACCTTTTTTTAGTGGAGCAAACTTTTTTGAACATTTATAACTTGGTTGTTCTACCAAAGGTATTGAAGTTTCAATATTCTTTTGAGTTAGAGAATTTTTTTTTTCTCTAATAGTCATAGGAAGATAAATTTGAATAAAATTATGACGAAGTATCATATCTTCATGCATATATGGGAAACATAAAATTTTTGGAATTAAAAACTTTATATTGCTAAACCAGACTGTAACATTTTTACCTTTATAATACATAATTGTATCTTCGACATTAACGCTTACTATTCAAATAGAATTTTTTATAATTGGCTCTTTTTTCCATTCTATTGCATTTTCTCTACAAGTACCAAGGTTGCACCAGTATTTATAATATAATATATTCAAGGAATGTGGTTTATACTCTAAAAAATTAAATATATGTATAACATATGTATGTTTCTTTTTTCCCTGACTAGGAGCAAAGATTTTGTCTTCTGTTCTGCATTGCACATAATAAATACGAGCAGTTTTATCTTCTTCTAAGGTTTTATAATATGTAGTTACTGTTGGGTCGGTGGACCCTGATAAGTACTATACACTCAAACCCTGGGTCCAACGGGAGGGTTTGGGGATTTTTTCTTTGGGGGGTACTTTCGTATTTTTTCTGTATTCCTATGTAACCCTAATTCTATACTTATAAATAGATGAGGGGGGCGCCTATTCTTTTGTGAGAGATAGGGAGAGTTGTAATCCTTTTCTTTTGATCATAGTAAAAGACCGCAGTAGCCGTGGACGTAACCCTATTCTGGGGTGAACCACGTAAATCCTTGTGTTTCTCTGTGTGATTATTTCTTTTGTTATTTTTCATTTCTCATCGATCCAGGTTAGGGAGGACTAATTCTCAACAACTGGTATCAGAGCATTGGTTCGAGTGGGAACGACAGCTACAGACGAAAAGGTTAGAATTGATAAATTCAATGGCACAGATTTCGGATTTTAGAAGATGCAGATTGAAGACTATCTGTATCAGAAAAATCTGTATGAACCCCTTTCAGCTAAGAAGCCAGCACACATGAAGGATGAAGATTGGACTCTTCTTGATCGCCAAGCGCTAGGGGTTATTCGGCTAACGTT